>JASCZW010001105.1:0-125280 GCA_034211315.2 Aedes japonicus
CTCATGGAATATTTCTCAAAGCAATGCCAATGGTAATATAGTTTTCAGTGTCCGTACTAATAACTCGACAAGTCGAGTTATTAGTACAAGACACTGAAGAAGTCTGCACATTGTAGATGAAATACGCGTATCTGTCAAGAAATATTGCTCGATCGCTTTCGTCTTTTCCGGTAATTCCAGAGTGGCTTGGTACCCAGCAGTTCACAATATCCCTTTGGGAAGCTATACTTTCGAACTCTTGCAGGAAGGGGTGTTTGAATTACCTTTTTCGATGGCAATACTTTGGGCGCATCGTGCTGCAGCCACTAGAGCAGTCGCTTATGCAGAGTATAGTACATTGGGGTTGTAGACTCCTTTCGACTAATAGATTGGGGACCGACAACTCCGGTGCCAACTTCTTCTTCGATCCGTCGGTGAAGATCTTCGTGTGATTTTGATAATTCTGTTTTCTGACGCTTTTGAGTAATGATCCTTGCTGCGGTTATATTATTTTCCTTTAAAGCCATTCTTAACGGTCCTACCTATTTTGATTCGGGGAGAGTTCCGTGGGCGGCGACCAACACGTTGTAGCTTGAAGATATTAGGAATAGTAACTTCGGTAGCTCTAAGAGCGCAGCGTTAGCAGCTTCACGACGGAGGTGAGGATAGTCATGAATTGATTTTTCTGTTAGTAAACAGTTTTTACGAACAAGTATTTCGGCGATGCGAAAGTCTAGCGAAAGCTCCCCGCCTTCTACTGCAAGGCTGTAAAGCTTGCTTCAGATAGAATTGGAACAAAAACAATTGCCTGTATTTCAGTTATTTATTATTGAATTCAAGATCTTTTTTTATACAAATGTAGCGTTTTCTTCATACTTTTAAGAAAAAATACGGATAAAATTATTCGTCACGGTTTCGAAGGAATTCTCGAATTTTTCCTGTAACACGGCTCATTAGGCGGCGCACACCTTCTTCGTCCATCGTTTTAGCTATCTTATTCCACCAGGTCTTCATCTGATTGATGTCTTTGACAACCTTTCCCTTTGCCTTGAGTCTCCTCTTCATGATTGCCCAGTATTTCTCAATAGGGCGGAACTGGGGGCAGTTGGGTGGGTTAAGGTTTTTCGGAACAACCTGGACCCCTTTCTCTGCATACCTTTCTTGAACGACTTTGCTGTAATGACAGCTTGCCAAATCTGGCCAAAACATTACGGGATGGTCGTGGGATCGAATGAAGGGCAAAATTCGTTTTTGGAGACACTCTTTTGGTATAGTTCCGACGTCATTGTCTTATTTGTAACGAAAACTTTCGTTTTTTGCCACAGCTGCAAATGCCCTGCCAAATCATGAATTTTCGTGCAAATTTGTCGGCAAAAACAAATTTAAATTTGGCTGGAACATCCCCCCGAGCCGTTGCCAAGTAAAATTTTTGACCTGGGATTTGCCCGAAGTCAGCCTTGACATAGGTTTCATCGTCCATCAGAAGACACCCGTCGAACTTGGTCAGCACCTGGTCGTATAGCTTCCGAGCACGGATTTTGGCCACACTATTCTGTTTTATGGTCCGATTTGGCTGTTTGCTAGCTCGATACGACTTGATTCCTTCCCGGAGTCGAGTTCTCCTCACGGTACTATGGGCGGCACCGAATTTTCTGGCAAATCACGGTCCGACAGATTGGGATTCCTCTTAATCGTCTTCAAAATCTTACCACGCAGTTTCCGGTCGACAGTTCCACTCCGACGATTGGCTTGAGGCTTCCGAATCGTCGTCAATGTTTCCTTATACCGTTTGATAACGCGCCATACGGTATTTCTGGGCAATTTCAGCTGTTTTGCTAGCCTAGATGCAGACCACAATGGATTTTCCAAATAACTGTGCACAATTTTTTCCCTTCTTTCGGCTTCCATGTTGATTGTTTACAAAGTACAGTCGATTTGCGGAATGTCAAAAATACATACGTGAAGCTGACAAAATTCCCGACACGTGGGCGCCAAGAACTTCCAAATCCATCCACCAGGAGCGCCACAATATGAGCAAAAGTTTGTTCCAATTCTAAATGAAGCAAACCTTAGGTGGGAGAGGATCTGGAGACTCCCGAAGATATTCGTAGCAGTTCATTTAATATAGGCTGTAGTGGGCAATTATGTTTTGTTCCAAATAGTTCGACACCGTACTCAAGTTTTGATATACACACCACATTGCTAATTTTCCCGCTAGCCTTTGGTGCCAGAGCTTTGATGGAATTTATACGATTACCCAACGCCTCTTTAGTCTTTGTGCCAAGAACTGTTCTCTCCGATTATTCCATACTCCGAGAAAACGCGCAGTTTTTTTTCTCTCTGGGATGGGCTCACCATCAATTACTATTGCTGATTTAGAATGTATCCCGCGGTGTATTTTATTTTGGCATACATTTAGGACTTAACTTCCTTTGTCCAGGCATTTACTTGCATTTACAGCGGTCGAGAATTGTCGACGTACTGTTGAAAGTTGTTTCGATGCGGCAACCTGGACAATGTCATCCGCATACACCGGTATCCGAACGTTTGTGGGTGCTGCTTCGAAGACTGAATTCATAGTTAGAAGGAACAATGTCACAGCTTGTACTGATCCTTGAGGAACACCGTTGTCTTGAGTTTTCTGGGATGAAACAGAGCCGTCGATCCTTCAAGTATTCGTTGATACATAACTTCAAGTGTCGTTGCCAGTTGAAAACCCTTTAGCTACGTCGATTGCCCGTAAAAGCTCTGGCAGGCTGAAGGCACTATCCAATACGCCATATTCTGCAGTTGCAGAAAGGTTTGCGTCGTTTTTGGTGTCCGGCATCTTCTCGGATGTTTCTTAAAAATAGTTGGCAATGTGTTGGCGATGGTTTCATGATCCTGTGAATCATGATGCAAGATGCTCCCAATAGTTCTCCGTTGTTCAGCACTACGAAATCATGATCGACGAACCAACTGAGCACTAGTATACCTTTTCTTGTCGACTTGGTACTGTTCCAAGCTTCGTGGGCAGCATTGAAATCGTCACCGATGATGGAAGGAGGTTCGAGGTTGCTTGCGATGTATTCTAGAGTTTCTATAACCTCTTCATCCAAGTTATTTGGCGTAGACTGTAGGCTGACACCACGGTGATGTTATGTGGCTTATGCAGTCGTGCAGTGCAGACCTTGGCTATAATGACGATTAGCGAGATGCCATGTATATTGCTTTCGGAGGGCGTTGCTAGCAGCATCATTTCTTGCAAATCAATTGCTATAGGAGGGTTCTGCAGTACCAGGTGGCATAGTTCTGGAACTGCTATGGGCATCGTCCTTATCCTTGGTACCTTCCTCACGATGGGGCCCAGTGTTGGCATTTACTGGTAACCCTACGATGTTGGGAGAGGACATTGGAGTCGGACTGGTTGCAAGATGATAAATTTGGGAGAATACTTGCCGGGATATTTGTAGGCACCAAGTCGACTGCCGCCAGAGGCTTTTCGGAACAAGCCGGGACACCTCTGATCAGGGTCGACTTGGTAGGCTTTGCACTTGGCGGTAGAATTTCAGATGGGTCGTGGTTGTATAGGATGTGGGCAAGAGTGTGCCATTCAATAGTCGTTCGGGTTTCCGGTCGTCTTCTATTGTAAGAAATTGTTCCATGATCGTAGTCCGTAGGTTGTGCGTTGATCGTTATCCTGAAGTTCTGGGTATCTTTGTTCATTGTTCACGTCAGAGTCCGGATTCAATGCAAGGTCTAAGTCGTTGGGCGTGGAGTTGCTATTTGCAGTCGTCATTTTCATTCTGGTGTCTTCGTTTTTCCGTAAAGGGGGTGGGTAATACGTACGTAACAGTACTTTTAGCAAGCCGAAGTAGATGTATTGATCAAGGAAGGCTTACTTAATTAACAATACTAGCAGTGGAGTGTTGCGTAGAGTGTTGTTGACTCGTGTTCGGATCTCGACGAACCTTGTTCTGATGATTCATCGCCTCACCGTCGATTGAGTTAAGCTGCAGAATGCGTCGCAAGACTCTACCGAGTCCTGTCGACAAACTTTGTCGTACCCAGCAACTTTAGCAATAGAGCGCGATTCGTGAAGCAAGTACTTCGTACATCTGTCTTCCTTGGATGCATCGATTTGTCTGCTTTTCTTTACCAACGCTGTTTGACCAGCACAGCAATGCAGGCCGAAAGACGTTCGTTGAATCCAGTGTGTCAGGTTTTCAATTTTGTCGGAACTGTTGACGAAGACAATTGGTACCCTAGTTCATCACGGTTTCGATTTGTGCCAAGCTTTCTGAGGATCATCAGCAAATACTCTTCGAGCGCGATTACCTGCTAGCAAGGCTGCCTGCGTGATTT
This sequence comes from Aedes japonicus, assembly GCA_034211315.2. Taxonomy (NCBI): domain Eukaryota; kingdom Metazoa; phylum Arthropoda; class Insecta; order Diptera; family Culicidae; genus Aedes; species Aedes japonicus. The sequence continues at coordinate 4,324 of JASCZW010001105.1, forward strand.
TTCTTAGATGTGCTGCAGTGATAGATACGAAGATGATGTACACAAAGTGAGACAGGTTTCTTGCTAGTTCGTTGTCGCTGTATCACCAAAATTGAATCACTTGAAATTCCTTTTTTATCGCAACTAATCTGTGAACTAACACATTCCGCAGTTTCCTAACAAACTAACGAAAGTATTTCAATGCGAATACGAGAAATCGAGAAAAAAAATCTGGTGCGCGGATATAAATAAACCGATGTTAGTCCTTTGTAATAAAGGACTGACTACTGTATTTCCAATGCGTCCTATTTCAAGTGCTTGTGATCCACATTATGCTTCTATTAATCCCAGGTTCGTTGTTTTCGTACCAACCGGGGGAGACTTGGTCCTCACCCAATCGTAATGTTTTGTGATTTAGTGGGCGGAATATTACAATTTGAGATAACTCAATGCAGATGTCTTCCGAATTTGGCAAATCGATAAGAAATCAGAGGTTCGCCAACTGATACTTCATAGCAAGATACTTAAAGAACGACCGGAAGATTCGATGAGCTACCTCTCTCTCTCTCCATGAGATATTTTTGAATGAATCGAACCTAAACTCAATTTTGAATCTGAATGTCAGTTTACCTCGTTTACCTCGCTAATTCCATTACCGTAATGATTGGCTATTCGATTCTAGGCGATAAAAGAAAGTGTGTTGTACTCGTTTGTTTTTCAAAACACTTCAAATGTGATCAAGATGTTCTGATTTTCTTAAATAAAGGGTGTTCCGATCAAAATTTGGTCAAACAGTAATGTGTGTGAGTCGATCAAAGTTTTTATCAATAAGTCAAATTCTTTTTCTTGTTCAAGTTCAGTTAATACAGAATACAGGAGAAATATTCAGCTATGCTTCCTTTTTACCGAATGCGAACTACCGGATCTTTCGTTTAACACCTACCAAAAGATTTTGTTCACTGTTTTCGCTGTAACGTCAGTTTGCCTTGAACTGTTTCTCGCTCGCAACAGCTTTTTGAGTCTTCTTACGGCTCCGCTTGACGATGGCCCAGTATTTTTCGATTGGCCGGAGCTCTGGCGTGTTGGAAGGGTTCTTGTCCTTGGTCACCACTTGAAACTTGTGGGCAGCATACCACTCCATGGACTTTTGTCCGTAATGGCAAGATGCCAAATCCGGCTAAAATAGAACGGAACTGTAGGCACTCGCTCAGATAAATTTCCTGGTTGACGTTTCTATAACGTTGCTCTTCAAGTTATAGATACAGATGGCCTGCCACACCAGGTATTTCTTCGCGAGCTTTGACAGTTTCATATGCTTGAAAATATCTGTCACCTTTCCCCGTCCGGTTGCTGTATAAAATTCCTGTCCAGGTTTGAAGTCTGCCTTGACGTAAGTTTCATCGTCCTGTACCAAGCAATCAAACTTCGTCAGCACCGTCGTGTACAACTTTCGCGATCGTGCTTAGACCGACGCGTTTTGTTAATCGTCGCGATATGGAGTCACCACTTTCTTATGAGTCGACAGTCCAGCTCGTTTTTTAGCTCTATCCGCGGTTGAAGGCGCCACTCCCAGCTTCTTTGCGACATCTCGGCCGGAGAGGTTGGGGTTCCGCTCGAAACAGCGGGCAACTCTTTTTGACGTCGCTGTGGCCTCCGGCTTTCGATTTCCCCCAGATCCAGCTTTCCTGGCTGTCGACAAACGTTTACCGAACACTTTCAATACGTTGGTTACAGTTGATTTAGCCACATTCAACAATTTCGCCATCTTGGCGTGAGAGTAGTTTGGGATTTCGCCATGCACGTGCAAAATTTTGATGCGTTGCTTCTCTTTTTTCGACGACATTTTGAAAACTGAAGTACTATTCTCAAAATAGAGGCATGATGCTACACGCACACATCTTCAAAATGAGAAATGTGCAAAAAATTTTAATGCACGATGAAAGGAAATGCGTCAAGTTTAAGTCGACCAAATTTTAATCGAAACACCCTTTAGGTTATAAGTCTACAGGCTTTCGTATTTGACTCGAAACTCTGATGTCTTTTTTCTTCTAATTCAAAATCGGCTTGATTGCATATGAATAATGCTTTAAATGGATTGCCTTTGTTGGAGTACCAATTTCTATAGTTCATAGAAACCCAAATTTCGTCTTGAGGATGGCGGTCGTTACTTATCTTCGAAACTATTATGGAAACTGTTTGTATTCAGTGACTTAAAATGGTTAAAGCTAGGCAAATTAAAATCCAGTGTCCAAAAAAATTCGCCCTCAATAAATGACGACCAACTTGAATCCATTTGCAGTCATTCTAAATTTAAAATTCCCCGTTGCCCATAAAAGTACTTCCTGTATAGAACAACTCACTCCCACCGTTTTTTACGGACAATATCATTTTAAACATTGGTTCGAAAACCTGAACGAAGTATCCTCTATTCACAGAGCCTATTCCGCCGAGAAATGTTCTCAAAAATTACAACTATATCCTCACTTCTTTGCACACGTCGAAACTTGTTGCAGAACTACACCATTGCATTACGTATTCCCGTCAGCAGCGGGTCCCATTTCCGTCTCCCGAATTTCAATGGTGTGCTTACAGGAATAAAAAAAAACAAACTACCATCAAACTACCACCGTCTGCTCGCTCCACTTGCCAACAACGCCAGTTCACACAATTCTCATTCTCGCGCTGAAACTTTACCCGGGCGGAAACTTTGCTAATTGCGAATAACGAACTCCCAACTGCCTTCAGCAGTGGCAGAAACGCTCCGCTGGTGGACTCGAGTGTTCATCCATTTGACTGAGACAAAGTTCTAGCCGAACCCTCCCCCAACCCAGAACCGGAGAAACCGGAGAAGCTCATCATCCTGTGAAATTGGAATGCGTGTGCGTTCAACGAGGTCAGCAGCAGTCCTCGACAGACGTCGGTTGTCTCCTTTTCCTTCAACTCGAGCACCAAGGAATGTAATAAAAATAGCTCTGCACCCACTCGTCCGTCCCAGCCAGGTGGATCAGGATCACGTCAACGAGACCTGTCCTCATAAATCAAACCAACTGGAAGCGAGAGGAAATTGATGGATTATTTTAATTATTCTTCGTGTAAGTCCGGCACACATTTACTGGCTGAAATTTTTTTTCACTCTCTCGAGCTGTCCTAAATCAGCGAGTAACGTTGGTCACTTTTGCGAAAAACAAATTGTACCCGATGCTCCACAAAGATCAACAACTGCTATCGGCAGCCAATCGCGTGCGTCAGAATGCCCCTCGGGAGCCATCGGTCACACCCGACCGAACAACTGCTAAACTTTTCCTGATTCTTCAGAACGTCAGGCAAAACGACAGGAGCGGGCAAGGCTGGCTTTCAACCTTGACAGAAATCTAAATTATTAATTAACCAGGAGAGTACAAGCTGCTGCCGCTGCTACCGGTCATGGGGGAATTGTAGAAGATAATGATGCTGCCTTCATGTGAAGGTTCGGATCAGCCTTCTCTTTCTTATGCTGCCACGGACTGAGTGTCGCGAGTAATGAGCAAGATGAATCACGCTTGTGACCAGAATCAGGGGGGACGTGACAAATTTTCCCCGCGTCCGATACGCAAATGATGGATAAATATATGAGCCGTTCATTAAATTCGCTGAAATCAGCAGTAATCGCCATCCGAAGGACTGACTGGCTGACTGACTGACTGAAGGGTCGTTAAATGGGATGAGGTGCAATAATTGGCGTGCTGACCTTGTTGCTCACGACCCGTTTGTTTGTTTTTGCGGTCAGCTTTCTGGAACTCATTAACTGGACTGGCCGGCAGGTTGTTATTGTTCCAACCGTTACAGCCTAATGTTGTAGGTGACTTTAAACATCACTTAGCGCCGTAATTGGGCAATTCGGATCAACTCATGATGCCTAATTGATTGTTGACCAAGAAACCTTGATAAAGTTCGTTATTTTTTCCTACAAAAGTGATTCAGCTTGCCCAATAAACGAATAAATCTTGGATACCCGTCACAAGAAGTTCCGGAAGATGACAAATGATGATTGGTGCTGTTGTTTTGCTGTGCGCGGTTGGAAGTTGTGAGTTTGTGAGCATGATTTTCAGGATTTCTAAGATTTCAGGTTCTTAACATCCGAATTCATAAAGGTCATAATAGTAGGGCTGGTTGGTTACATTCTAGTGAATATGTCACTATTCCCATACCAATCAATGCAAAATCAGTAAATCCTAGTACACATTCCAGAGTGGTCCAGAATGCGAATTTAGCTGAAAAGATACATTTTCAAACAAAGTTTGATGTTTTGCAGATAAATTGTGCTTTTTGATGGTTTTTAGAACTTAAAAATATAAAACTTTTGACATATAAATCTTGCCGATATCTTTTACCGTTAGCGAGTTAGTATGGATTTTCTTATAAAATTATGGCCTTTTTAAATGTATTTTACTGAATTTTAAAAAATAACCTTTTTCCTGATTTCAAATATAATAAACAATTACATAACAAAATTTGACAACAATTACATAACAATTACATAACGAAAAACATTTGAAAAAGGCCTATTTTTTACAAAAACCATACATAACTTTTATTTGACGTACGATAGCAAATATTTCAGCTCACCAAAAGTTGTATCTTTTATTGTTCTAGATTTAATGTGGAGGCAACTTTGCTGAAAAATTTGAACTAAAAAAGTTAGAGCAAAATAACTGATTTTTATAGGGATCCCTCAAGCTACGTAGGAAATATTGCTCTAATTTGTTCATTTAAAAACTACACAAAAATTTATTTGATCAAAGATGCATTAATTTTTTATCTAAAACTTTTTTCAAGAACATATGCCTTATTTCTGCACATAAAAAGTTAGATTTCCGAATTTTCTGAAAATAAGGACCACCCTTATTTTTATTCATACCAAAACAAGCACCTTGTTATTAGAAACAATTTTTTAAAAGACAGACAAAATTTGGCTGAAAATGTATCTCTTCAGTTAAAATCGTATTTTGGACCACTGTGCACTGGTGCATCTACACAGATAAAAAGAAACATTGAATTCTATACATTATCTAATGCACATAAAGAATATGCTAGATTTGGCAAGAAATCATGGGAAACTTCACGTAAATTTAAACCAGATAACGCCTGAATCTAGCCTTTGGTGCGAAATATTGCAAAAAATGTCGTTGTTTATGCCTGATTTGGCTTGAAGGGAAAATTTTAAGCGCCTGTTAAAATTCATTATTTTTTTCTGTGTAGTGCACTGCACAAGCTATTCTGACACTTGCCGAAAAGATTATTCTACCCGAATATGTTTTGACAGGTGTTGACTCCTAATAATAAATTTACTTTCGAAAATGTTTTCTTATGCAACGAGCAGCAAAAGGCAGTAAAGGGCTATTCGTAAACTACGTAGAATTTTCTGGGGGGAAGGGAGGGGGGTTGACCAAAGTCTACGCTCCATACAAAATTTCAAGAAATTGCACGGAGAAAAGTCTATGAAGAGGGAAGGGGGTTCTGAGATTTTCAAAAATGAGTTTACGTGGTTTATGATCGGGCCCTAACCAAAATAAGGAATTTTCAATGTATTTTCTGTTTGATATATCTTAATTTAGTTCAGTTCAAATCTTTCTCCTTTGGCTTAGGGGGCGATATACAGTTAGAACGAGAAAAAAACTCACCTCTGAAAAAAAAATTCATGGGGAAGTTTTTACTCAAATCAATCGAAACTTTTTTACAATTATAAGTGTGTCTATGTGATACACAAAAAGATTTTTTCAACACATTGGCGGCCGTTAGAGTGCGTTGTAAAAGTCGTTGTATTTTGCTTATGCCGGCTCTCCTAGTCGCAGTTTTGAGCTGAAACCTGCTCACCCAACAAAAATACAATAATTAAATTTAGAGTTAGAAGAAAATAAAAAAAATTGCACTTCTGGCGTAACTCTTTTGTAAAAAACCTCTTTTTTCGGCCATTTTATCACATTTTTAAATATAAAATAATAAAATATTGCAATAACTTTCAATTTATGTATAGGGTTATACAATAATAAAGAAATCCTATAAGTTTTAGTTTAATCGAATAATTAGTTTTCGAGTTATCACGGGCATAAACTCCGAAAATGCAGTTTTGAGAAAAACGCGTTGAAAATACACATTTAGTAAATTTTACAGTACTTTTTAACTTTTTACCGAACTTTCAGCAGCGGAACAGTTTGGTAATCCGATTTCACGGATTTCGGTAAAACTAGACAAGTTCCGATAATTTTTTTACCAGAATACTGTAAAATTTCACCGAAATCCGGTAAATCGGATTACCAAACGTTCAGCTGTTGAAAGTTCGGTAAAAAATTACCGAATACTGTTAAATTTTCTAAGTATGTAGGTCTTCTCGTTCAAGCGTTTCTTTATACCTGCGGCGCGCAAAAAAGACGTTCTCGAAAAACGATGAAAAGAAACACATGGAGTTCGAATTTCGAAAATAAAATTCAAGGAGCGTATTCTACGGGAAATTCTAACTGTATATCCCCCCTTAATTTTTAGCTTCATTTTGAAAGCGTCCAAGCTGGCACGCATGATATCTGGAGGCATGGTATTCCATATTTTTACGACCAGGTCTAGGAGGTATTTTCCAAGAACCGATTTTTTTTGTAGCATTTTGGTACGAAAAATGAATCTTCCGTTTAACGGGTGTCCACTAAATAATGAGAACGAAAAGAATAGGTCAGGAAAAAAATACCAGTGAAGTTTTGTTCAAACTGATTTATTTTATTAAAAGGGTCAACTTAAATCTTCAAACTAAATTTAGTGAATATTGTCATATGGTCCGTGGTTCGCACAGTGGCGCAGCTTAGTCGTTATGCTGGAACATGACCGTTGGACGGCAGCCACATCGATTTTTCGGATGCAGCTTTTGATCCTGTTGGTAAGTTGCTTGGTGTTCTTGGCCTTCCAATTATCCTTGTATACCATGGAGCTCAAAAGACCGAAGAAATCCTCGATAGGACGGCACTGTGGCAAATTTGTCGGATTCCGGTCTTTTGGGACATATGGTATATTTTGGCTCTCCAAAAACGTTAGCGTTTTTTTTGCGTAGTGCGATGATGCCTTGTCCGGCCAAACACGTATTTGCCATCCGAGTGATGTTGTTTAAGAAATGGGATGAGTATTTTCTGCAAACACTCTCTTTGGTACACCTCCTGGTTGATGGCCAAACCGCTTGGTTTGAACCACGGCTTCGAAATACCCTTATCGGATATTACGATGCATAACATAACCTTCGATTCAAATTTGTGCTTGAAATTATACATTACTTTTGGAGGAGTAGTAGATTTGTCCTTAGTGTAGAATCGGTCGTTTCCCGGTATCTGAGACTTCGAAAGAGGAAAGTAGCTTTCGTCGTCCAGAACGAAAGATTTTCCGCCGTAATTCCGAGTCATCCAGCGGCGTTGGGATTTCACGGTTTGAATCTGCTCATCTGTGTACTCTGGGGATCTGGTTTTCTTTCACACACTATTCCTTCTTTCTTTAGCGTCTTGCAGATGAGTGACTTCGAACAATGGAACTTTCGGGCTGCTTCCCGTTGACTTACCGAATCCTTGTTGTTGAACAGTGCTGCGCAGCGAGCGGAGCGTTTTCTCATTCATTATTTTCGCTGGACGGCCGCAACCTTTCTTCCGGGTTACTCTCATGCATGCCAGGATACGGTATACGGTGGATACCGGAACTGTTTCACGACAAAAATGGTCCACCGTGTATTTTTTCCACGATCTTCGTTCGCTTGAAAGAATTGTACAACGCGCGCGCGCAGTTCTTCCTGTTTCGACGGCATGCTGAACACGACTGAACATGTTAGAGTGAAATAAGAGTGTATGAAAATTTTCTGGAGAGTGCAACGATTCATTCATCTGAAGTGACATTTCTATGCGACCGTTTTTGTTCTGATGGAAAAGTATTGAAATCATTCTCATTTTTTAGTGGACACCCGTTATTCCTAGACACGGTCTAAAATGTTTAATAAAGACTTATCACGAGCTCCCTTTTTGAGTCAATGATTACCACTTGTTTCAAACGAATAAAAATCCACAACAAACTCACCAGTCTTGCTCACATTTGAATTCAATCTAAAAAAAACTGTGATTAACCAAGGCATAGTAAAACTCGATTATTAAACTCTGCCGGGCTCACAGTTTTCTACCTCGCCGAAGAGAAAGGATTTTCCTGGATCATTGAAAGTCATCTACACCGAACAATTCGGCAAGAAGGATATGAGGATGTGGAAAAATATCTATGTCGTCCATTCATTACCACAGACACAACGAATGGCCAAATCTACGTGAAGGAGTGTCTGCAAAAACAGTTGCTACCCTTGATCAAACAGCATAACAAGCCTTCAATGTTTTTGGCCTGATCTTGCTGCCTGCCATTACTCTAAAAATATGCACTAGAGTGGTACAAAATTAACAATGTCGTATTTGTACCAAAAGAGATGAATCCACCAAACTGCCCAGAGATTCGCCCAATCAAAAAATTCTGGGCTTTGACGAAAGCGAAGCTGAGAACCATTGAAACCAGCGGATAGTGTTGAAAAATTTAAGAAAAATTGGCCAAAAGTGGTGAAAATGGTAGGAGAAAGCACTGTGCTTATGAGTAGTGTTAAGGGAAAAGTTAGAGAACTCGCCTACCCTACGAAGAATCAAGCAAATTGAAATGCAGATTGAAATAAAACATTGTTATTAACAATGTTTGAAAATAAAATAATCGAAAATCACAGTATGGTGATGAGAAAGAAAGTGTATCAATATTTTTCGGAACAGTCTATATTGCGTCACCCTCAAAAGTATCGTCTCACCTTGAACAGCAGAAGTTAATGATAACCTTGAAACCCTGATAACCCTCAATAACGTTGACTACAGCAAAGTTGCTGAGAATGTCAAGAGCTTCCGGAAGGTGGACAGTATGGTTCGGAATATGTTCACTAGTTCACTATATTGCGCTAGTGGGCATGTAAAAGAGTTCACATTTTAACGAGTTTATGTCGTGATCCCGACCACAAAGATATTATGAACCTTCAGCAAAGTTGACAATAAGGTCAACTATTTTCGGAAGTTGGAAAGTATGGTTCGGAAATCTGTCAGTGTGCAGCATAAGTGGACATGCAAAAGAGTGCATTTTTCAACTATTTTATTTGGTAATCTCGAACATCTAGAAAAATAGTTCCTTATAGAAGCTAAAGAGTATCGTTCGAAATTTGAGTCATGCGAGACCCGAGAGCATTTTTTCAACAAGTTTGGTTTGCATGCATGAAAACACATACTAAATATTAAATAATATATAAAAGGGAAGAGAAGGGACCATCAGGGCACCCAAGTGAAACGATTTGTATAGGGAGCATGGAACTGCCTCCTCCCTATTGTTAACATTTCGCAGAACGAGGGCGGGCTCTTCGACCCCATCTATTGGGTTTATTCTGTCAATCGAGGGCTCGCTTCTAATGCTGTGTGTGTGAACTTGCGTTTGGAAGGAGATTCTCTTCCCTATATTCGTGTAACTGTATCTGCTTACGGGCCCACCCACACGTTTTTGGCCCTTCATACAGGAGCTTGAAGATCACAAACAACAATAGAATGCTGATCAAATCGTTTTTTCAGATTATTCCACTGCTAAGGAAAGTTACCTTGCTACATTGGATGGTAGTATCTCATCATCATCCTAGAACACGACCTAGAACATCTTGAATATGGAGAAGTTCAGAAAGAAAAAATAAATGCCTCATTAAAAGTGTAAAGCGTTGCATACGTGCATGCATACGCATTATTAAAATCTCTTTGATTACCGTTAAACATTTGTGTATTTCTCAGGTATGTATCAGATTATATAAACGAACTTGAGCTTAGAACTTCCGATCTACAGTTGTAACAGTTATTTTTAGAGCTATATTAGATTACGATATCTATTCAAACATATAAAATGAACGTCCTGGAAGGTCAACAGTCATTATTTGATGATTATGTGATGTTCTAGGTCATCCAAACTGTACTAGAGTTCAGAACTTGATAGATATAGATTGTAACAGTTACTTCCAGGGCTAAATAAGGTTAAGATATGTATTCAAACACATCCAATGAATGTCCTGGAAAGTTGACAGTCATTATTTGATTATTTTGTGATGTTCTAGGTCGTCCAAACTTTTATTGAGTTCAGTACATCCGAGCTCCAGTTGTAACAGCTACTATTAGGGCTATATAATATTTGCGATATGTATTCAAACAAATTCAATGAATGTCTTGGAAGGTCAACGGTTATTATTTGATAATTTTGTGGTGTTCTAGGTCATCCACACTTTATTTGAGTTCAGCACATAAGATCTGAAGTAGTCACTATAGATTTTTAGACTAAACAAAGTTATGCCACGTTTTTAACCATATTCAGTGAATATTTGCGAACGCAAAAAAAAAGATTATGAGAAAACTTGGACGACCTAAATCATCCAAACTGCCCTTGAGTTCAGAATTAAAATATCTACCGTTTTTACAATAGTTTTTGGGCTATATATAGTGACGATATGTATGCAAACATTTTCAATGAACCTTGTGGATTGTCAACAGTCATTATTTGATTATGTTATGATCCTCTGGGTAATCCAAACTGTCCTGGAGTTTAGGATTTGAAATCTGCAGTACCTTTTAAGGCTAAACAAAGTTACGTTAGGTGTTCAAGCATATTCAGTGAATATTTTCGATCGTAAAAATACACAAGAAGATAATCTTGGGATCGTCTAAGTCATCCAAACTGTCCTGGCGTTCAGAATTTTAGATATACAGTTGTAACAGTTATGTTTAAGGCAATACATAGTTACAATAATTATTCAAAAATAGTCAATACTTATTCTTCAAGGTCAACGAACATTATAAAGTAATATAACATGTTCCATGTCATTCAAACTATCCTTGAGAACAGAACATAAGACCTACTGTTGTAACAAAAGTTTTTCGGGAGTGGAGCCGAACCAGCTGTGGCTGAGAGGCTTCTTAATAAAGATAAATCAGTCAATCAATCAAGCTTTCTGGGTTATGCAAAGCTACGATGTGTTTTGAAACCTATTCATTGAATACCTAAGAAGAACAATAAACATTATGTGATGTTCAGGAGTTCAAAATTCTAATTTTACATCTGTAGCTTTCTGGACCATAAAAAGTAACAGTATGTATTTGACCAAATTAGGTGAGTCTGGAAGGTCAACCGATATAATGAGATATCTTGGGATGTTCTAGGTCACCGAAAGTGCCCTTGAATTCAGAAGTTAGGATCTACAGTCGTATAAGTAGCTTTATTACCTTTTAAAGGTGACGATATGCCCTCAAACACATTCAGTGAATTCAGTGAGTCAGTTTTTATCATAACATATTTCAGATTATCTCGTAATGTAATGTAATGATCGTAATGATAAAGCTACTGTTATAATAGTAGATCTTAAGTGCTGAACTCCAGGGCAGTTTGGAGGACCTAGTACATCTCAATAAATATTTTCTCACTTTTTTCATTCATTTCTGTTTTGTTGAGCACCTAATCAATCAGTATACACCAAATTGCTTATATAATAACGCTTGGAAAAAATTAGGCCTGAAACTGGCCTTGGTATTAAAGAACTCAGATTAAGAGATAAAATATATTTCGAATAACAAAATTTGTTATTTTAATAAGAAGCAGCTAATTTCCAAGGCCTCGAAAGAACTGAAGAACATGCCTTTCCATCTTTTCATCACCTATGTCTAAAGCTCCGACCACCTGCCGTAAAGGCTGCCTGACCAGGACGTCGACACATTTGTATTGAAGGTTTCACTATACGCCGGATCAGAAGAAATTTGAGTCAGTTAATTATCTTCTGTAAGTTTTTTTTATGAAATGAAATTAATCCATTATTTTAATGCAAACGTTAACGTATTGCTGTGATGATGATGATGTAATACTACCATTTATTGTAGTAAGGTAACTTTCCTTAGCAGAAGGATAATCTGGAAAACGATTTGATCAGGATTCTATTGTTGTTTGCTTGATCATCCAAACCCCCTGAATGAAGGGCCAACAACGTTTAGGTGGGCCCGTAAGCAGAGAAACTTACGCAAAACCAGCGTATGTAGGGAAGAGAATCTCCTTCCAAAAGCAATTTCACACCGACAGCACTAGAATCGAGCCCTCGATTGACAGATTGGGTCTAAGAGCCCGTCCTTGTTCCACGAAATTTCATCAATTAGGAGGAGGAAGTCCCATGCTCTCTATCCAAATCGTTTTACTTGGGTGCCCTGATGGTCCCTCACTTTCTCCGTTATACGTTATTTAATATTTAGTATGTTTTGTTGTGGACATTTGATTGCTTACCTTGTGTTAGAAAATTTGGCTGAAGGTAAAATTGGTAAGGATTATATACCGTTCTTTACTTATTGCTTCATTTGATGTTGTGTCCAAGTTTTCTTAGTTTCAGGTTTTCTGCATTCGTTAATGTATTGATGAAGAAAAATCTTGATGTGGAAATTAAAGTTTAAAACCTTTATTATGATTCACAACCAAATCTGAGCATAATTATTTATTCACGACCACTCAACTTAACTCAATATTTAATCATGTTCGACTCAATTTCGACACAAAATGGAATCACTGAAATATAAGTAACTCTGGTTGGAATTGAGAAGTCGACAATTCAGCAACATCTATCCCAAGTAACACACAAAACATCTTTTTAGAATGATTAATAATTGTTTGTATTATAGATGCATTATAAACGTATTGCAAAACATGTCAAGTTTGGCGAGGTTTATAAAGGGTGATACGGTCAAAATTTGGTCAAGGGAAAACGCGTGTAAATCGGTGAAATCGTTTATTTAAAAATCAAATTAAATTTCTTTTCAAGTTCAATTAGTATAAAATTCAGGAAAAATATTCAGTTAGGTTTCCGCTTTTCCAAATCCGAATTGCCGGGCCTTACGCTTGACCCCTGCCATCAGATTTTGTACAGCCACCTTGTCCACCTTCTTCGCCGCAGAAAGCCAGTTTGCCTTGAACTGCTGCTCGTCCTTAGCAGTTTTTTTGGTCTTCTTTAGGTTCCGCTTGACAATAGCCCAGTATTTCTCAATTGGGCGGAGCTCTGGCGTGTTGGGAGGGTTCTTGTCCTTGGGAACCACCTGCGCGTTGTTGGCGGCGTACCACTCCATGGCCTTTTTACCGTAATGGCAAGATGCCAAATCCGGCCAAAACAGTACGGAACAACCGTGTTTCTTCAGGAAAGGCAGCAGACGTTTATTCAAACACTCTTTCACGTAAATTTCTTGGTTGACAGTCCCGGAAGCTATGAAAATGCTGCTTTTCAAGCCACAGGTACAGATGGCTTGCCAAACCAGATATTTCTTAGCGAACTTTGACAGTTTCGTGGGCTTGAAAATATCTGCTACCTTTCCCTTCCTTTTGCCGTATAAAACTCCTGTCCCGGAAGCTGCTCGTAGTCGGCTTTGACGTAGGTTTCGTCGTCCATTACCACGCAGTCAAACTTCGTCAGCATCGTCGTGTACAGCCTCCGGGATCGCGCTTGGCCGTCGTATTTTGTTTATCATCGCGATTTGGAGTCACTACCTTCTTGTAAGTCGATAGTCCGGCTCGTTTTTGGCTCGATGCACGGTTGTAGACGATACACCCAGCTTATTTGCGGCATCTCGGAGAGATAGGTTAGGGTTTCGCTTGAAACTACCGGCAACTCTCTTTGTCGTCTCAGCGGCTTCCGGTTTTCGATTTCCCCGATCCAGACTTCCTGGCTGTCGACAAACGTTCCCCAAACACTTTAATTACATTTGCAACGGTTGATTTGGCAACTTTTAGCGATTTTGCCAACTTTGCGTGCGAGTAGCTCGGATTTTTCGCGATGCGCGAGCAAAATTTTGATACGCTGCTCTTCTTGCTTGGACGGCATTTTGACAACTGAAGAGTGAATTCCAAAATCAAAATAGGAGCAACATTCTACACACACACACCTTCAAAATGAGGGGTGTTCAGGTTTTTTAAATGCAAAATTGAAAGAAATACGTCAGTTGATATTGACCAAATTTTGACCGTATCGCCCTTTAACTCTCGTATTCTATGTATCACTCTGACAAACGGTCGAGCTAAAAATACTTTTTTCACTGTTGCAAGTGATTAATACTTTATTATTGTTCTTAAAAACATAGTTCCATCCCTAGTAGCACACTTGTTGCAAATAAGTCAAAGTAACTGCAATGTGCCTCAATTAAGTCACAATTAAGTTTCTGCAACCAATTATGACAGAGATATGTTGCTTGGGATACATTTATAATACATAAACAGGACAAGATTTTATGGGCAGTTCTATATACTGTTGAAATAACATGACACCAACCTTGTTTTTCAAAACGTGTTCTTTTTACTCATTACGATTAAGATTGTGGTTTCACTGCCAACGGGAAGCATATCATAGATACTTAGAGTCTACTTTTCAACAATCTGAGTTGGCTTAGCAAAGGAGCTACAAACCTGTCACGCTAGGCACTAGTGTTCAAATCCCACGCTTGGCGATATTATATTTTTGTATGAGGATAGTTTTTTTTTCGTTTTATGTTTTATAAGGCTTCACTTTTTGCGCTTTTTGCGTCATATTAAAGTATGAAATAAAGTATTATACACCTAAATTTATAACCTGTTTTTGTCATTTAACAGTACTTTCAACTTGTTTAATACAAGCTGTGTTGCTTGGGATCTGATTCAAGTCGGTTTTATTGATTTGTCGAATTGTCAATCTCTGCAAGATTTACCCAAATTTGAGTCACTCTACTATTGACAACTCAATTTCAAAGTGAACAGATCTTCCGTGTAGTAGAATTTACTCCGAATCCAGCGATTTTGAGATTCATGAATTCTTTCGTAAACAAAATTCGCTCAGTAACCGCGCTCTTTTCTTCTAATTGTTTTCGTTTTCATTATGTTGAGATCGAAAAAGAACTGCATCAATTAATTCCTGGAGATAATTAATTAGATTAGCATCGTAACTTTCGTTAATTTGTCCTTTAACCCCTGTAATTCTCAAGGAGTTCCACGTTCCAATTGCAAATTCCACAAGAAGCTATTGAGAACTGCAACTGTTTGATCTCAACTGTTCAACGGATATCCATCAGAATCAAACATGCGTCACTATCTCAGAACCCAATCAAACCCAGACTTCCCCAGTGTCGATTCAAACCGAGTCAGTAAATCACCCAACGTTCTCAGGCCCTTCTCTTGTTTATTTACAAATTAATATTCGAACCACTCGCCGAAGATCATGTTGTGCCGAGCATACTCAGCGATTCCATCAAAATTCAAAATTCCCCCACCCGTTCCCATTTCAACCCTTTCCCGGATATCGCTTCTCGCAACACGCCCTCCCCGGTAAATACAATGATTAAAAGTAACCTGCTGCGTTTGAAATTTTATGATTTAGCTCGTAAAACGCGCTTCCAATTCAAACGGCGTCCCATAAATAAAACAGCCAAATTACCTCTCACATTAAGATAATTGAAAAAGCCTCTCGGTGCGCCTGCCGACGAAGTTGCCGGTGGCGCGGTGTGATGTTTCCGCCAGTACTGACTGCGCACTCAGACCTCTCCCACCGAAGCCGAGAATTTAAAGGCTCACAAAACAAAATCACCCGGATAACACATTCACGCCACGTCTGAAATGAGGAGTTCACATGAATCAAGTTGCTTCCTTCTTTCTTGGTTCGTTCGCATCGATCCCCCGATTGAGAACCTCTGCGGCGCTGTTGGAAGGAATGTCTTCTTGAGTCACCTCCCAGCGGGAATTCGAGGTATGTTTTCCAATTTCCAGCGTGCTTCGCTCGAAAAAAAATTCCGAAAGGATGCATCTTTCCAAATTTATCGAATTTTCTCCCCGGTCGGAATACGATGAGACAAAATTAGCTTCAGCCTTCTTCTCTGCGACGGAGGACTTTTTTGCATCAGGACTCGTGTTTCGATTTTCCCTGTTCCAAGCGGCGAAAGCGATAACGAAGAATAGCAGGCTGTGCAACAACCATGTCGACATTGGATTCAAGTCATCAAGTCGGGAATTCAAATCCTCATAAGCTTGCCATTGACGTCGTGTCGGTGCCGTCGCCGCCCTTAGTGTGAACAATGGGGAACGAAGCTTTGCCCGATAGGAATTCGACTGGGGATCCGGAGCTGGGAAGATTTTCAAAATCTCGATGATGGCGGTGACGAACGACCGTAATAATGTTCGATATCACGTTCGATGAGCGGAACGAGTGTTCGGATTGCGGTGGGGGAATTCGGGACTAGCTGTGTGTGGTTGTGTGAGTCAATGATCCTTCGGAATATGCTTGAAACGTATCGTTTGCGTGATGGAATGATGAGCTGATGGTTTGTTTCCATAATCTTTGCTACGTGAGTAATTGGAACTGGAGTTCATAGGACTGGAGATGCATTATTTCACTCAACCTTAATCTTTCTTACGTGGGTCAACTTATCAGGATGCGTGCCGGAAATCCTTAGAAATCGGTAGAAAAATGGCACAAATCAGTGAAGCTCCAGAAATTTACGGTTGCAAATCTTATATTTTGTTCAGCGAGGTGCGTATTATTACTTGAATTTCAAGTAAATTTAACAATGAACGTTTATGCTTGTATTTGGTTTGAAATCTTACTAAGTTCTGAGCTCACCTGGTTTCTTTAGATTTTGTTCAAAAACCAAAGCAAGGTAAATGTTGCTTATCATTATGATCAGGAGAGACCTCTCGAGGGTGCTACTCCGTTTTTTTTCTAGATCAGCTGTAATTACACAAAGAATCAACAGATTATGCTTGGGGCCAACATACATCCTCAATGTGTGAAAAATGGTGATCCTAAATTATTTCAATAAATGGTCAAACGCGGAAAAGGGGTGAACCGTGTTGACGTCATACTCGCTCTGAAATTCTCTGCACTACCACGAGAAATAACTGGGATGTTGGATAAAAGGGTTGGGTTGTCAGCTGGGTTCGTTTTGGTAATCTATACGCTGAATTCGGATCTATCTTTGTTCTCAAATTATTCTCCATTTATTTAGCCTCAAAGAAATGCACAAATATATGTATATTTGAATATAAGTACCGATTTAAACCAACGATAGGAATGCCATTGTGGACGCTCACAAAGTGTAATGGTGGATTTTCATTGTGAAGAAACGATTAATAAAAAAGCTTAATTGTCGATATGAACCGATTAAAACCAACAGTAAGGATGCGGTTAATGCCACTCACAAAGTGTTATAAAGGTTATTCATTGGGAAGACAAGATATTTTTTAATGACGAAAAATGTTCTAACTTAAAAAAGGTACATCTATTGGAGTGATGCATAGAGTATTCATAGACCCCTAATTATATCTCCTGATTCTACACGTTCAACGGGCCTTCTCCCTGTCAAAAAATATATAGCAAGTAAAGAAGAAAATTATTTTTTAGTGATCTCTGTTGATCTTTTGGGTTTCTTTTGGGTTCTCTTTTGTCAAACATATGGTCCCTTAAGTTCCTAGTTTTAGACCCTCAGTCGTTACCAACCTCCTGATTTTCCTGTGGATTTTCTGGGATCAAAACACTTTGTATACTTCACAAAATTTAGCTCATTTTTATATTGAGATACGAAAACAGTTCAAACTCTCTAGGACTCATACAAAAACCTTCCGGAGGAATATATTTCTTATGAAATTTGTTACCTTAATCCCTTCAGGCCTAAGAGGTCATACATGACCTCAAAAAGAAAATAGCTGTACAAAATAAAAAACTGTGTCTTTAGCATATTTGGTCTACATCAATTTTTCTATATGGAAAAATAAAAAAAACATATAAGTTTGAACCTAATTGACGACCTAGAACATCCTGAATACAAAGAAATTTTGAAAGAAAATTGATGTGAAGCGTTGCCTTTGAAGTATACATACATATTATTAAATTCTCGTTGATAACACGCTTTTATCTTTTTGGGAAGTTGTAGGTTATCCAAAATGTACTTGAGTCCAGAACTTCAGATCTACAGTTGTAACAGTAACTTTTAGGGCTATACAAAGATACGATATTTATTCAAATATATTAAATTAAACTTTTGGAAAGTCAAAAGTCATTATTTGATAATTTCTGTGATGTTCTAGGTAATCCAAACTGTCCTTGAATTCAAAACGTATGATATACAGTAGTAACTATAGCTCTTTGCGCTATACAAAGTTACGCTACGTATCCAACCATATTTAGTGAATATTTCCGAAAGTAAAAAACAAATTGAAATATACTGGTATGACCAACGTCATCCAAGCTGTCCTTGAGCTCAAAACATAAGATCTGCAGTTGTAATAGTATCTTTTTCTTAGTCATACAACGTGACGATATGCATTGAAACATATTCAATGAATCTTCTGAAAGGTTAACAGACATTATTTTACAACTTTGTGTCCCTATAGGTCAACCAAACTGTCCTGGAGTTCGGAATTTAAAATCTACGATAGTATCTGTAGCTTTTTGGGCTATATAAAGTTACGTCACGTTTTCAAGCATAATCAGTGAATATTTTCGAACGTAAAATTACATTAAATGATAATCATGGGATGATCTAGGTAGTCCAATCTGTCCTTAAGTTCATCAAATAAGGTCTACAATTACAACAGTAGTTTTTATGGCTATATGAGTATCGATATGTATACAACCATATTAAAATAATATTCTTAAAGGTGAACAGTCATTATTTTATAAATTTTTGATCCTCTCGGTAATCCAAACTATCCTAGATTTTAGTACTTGAAATCTACGATAGTAAGAGTAGCTACTTGGGCTATACAAAGTGACGTCACGTATTCAAGCATGTTCAGTAAATATTTTCGAAAGTAAAAATACTTAAGAAGGTCTTTTTTTGAACGTGATGGAAAATCTGCATACGGACTCCTGATGAACTCATGGGGGTGTTAGGATGAAGGTACCGTGCCTTTAGCATTGCAAATCATCCCCCCCCCCCTGCGTCCCAAGTGAGGTGGGATGGTCTTGGAAATCTTAACTGTTCTAGTGTTCAGAATTTATGATTTACAGTTGTAACAAGTATTTTTTTAGGAAACACAAAGTTACAAGGAATGTTCAAATATATTCATTAATTATTCACAAAGAGTAACAAACATTATAAAGTAGTATGACATGTTCTAGTTCATCCAAACTATCCTTGAGATCAGAACATAAGACCAACAGTTGTAACAACATCTTCATGGGTTATGCAAAGCTACGATGTGTATTGAAACATATTGGTTGAATATCTTGAAATAACAACAAATATTATGGAATAATCTTCGGATATTTTAGATTATCCAAACTATCCTGGAGTTCAAAACTTTAAGTCTACAGCTGTAATTATAACTTTCTGGAGGAACTGTAACAAAGAAACAGTATGTATTGGGCCAAATGAAGTGAGTCAATAGAAATAATTGATACATACCATAAATTTGTATGGTCTGAACAGCCCCAACTACAACTGAAGATCTTACGTTTTTAATTTCAGGACTGTTCAAATGACATAGAATACATTATTTCATGGTGGCTTTTGATCTTTCAGAACATTAATTGAATATGTGATTTTGATTGATTGGCTTTATTATGTAGAGTTTCAGCCTGTGCCTATCATTTCATTGAATATTTTGAGATACATATCATAACATTGTATTGTGGATAAACAGTAGATCTTAAGTTCTGAACTTCAGGAGAGTTTGTACGACCTAGCATATCTCGAAAAAATGTTTCCTACTTTTTTCAATCATTTTTATGATATGTTATTGATTAAATCAAACAGAATACATTGCTTGTATAACAACGTTTGGAAAAATTAAAGCCTGAAAAGTACTGACGGCTTCCTCTTCCTCTAGTTTTCATTTCCGTAAAGTTTTGGTCACTTCCTTAAGATCTTCGTACAGAATAGGATCTTGCAATGAACACTCTTGAGTTCGCATTGTTCTAACTTATTTCTTAACTACAAAACGATCCATTCAGAATATTCTCTAAATTTTCCAGATAGGTTTTGAAAAGTTCCAATTTCGCGTAATCGCCAAACTTGCCAAACTGCTTCTCAGAATTATCTACTGCAAATCGCTGATCGATTTACACCGGAATTACAGTGCCACATCTATTCAAGTTTCGTTGAAGTTAACACTAACACGAACGTTGGCAGCATATCACAGAGTTGATTTATTTATTCATTTATTTATTTGTGTATATATTAATTTGGTTATGTTTTTTATATTTTATTTTTAAAATTTTGATAGTTTTGTCCATTTATTTATTGTTTCCATTATAATTATTTATGATCGAATTATTTTATTTATGCAACGAATTTAATTAATCATTTATTTAAATTTTTTTTTCTGTATTATCGAGATTTTCAGCCTCAGGCTGGTTCATCTCCCCGTATTTAAATGTTCATAAAATCATTTGTTCATTGAATTATTGATTTGTTCATTGAATTAACAATTTAAATTATTATTTATTGAAGTATTTATTCAGTTATTTTAAAATTGTTTTTTTTTGTTTTTTTTTTTTGTTTTATTTTGGATTCATGAAATCATACGTCTATTAATCTATTTAATTATATATTTGTTTATGTTTGTTTCAATGTATAAATTGAGCTTTTTTTTAATTTTCCATTTATACAGATATTAATTCACTAATTCGTTCATCAATTAATTTTTAATACAGTTATTTTTAATGTATCTGTTTGTTCATTAATTTATTTATTTGTTTATTTAGTATTTTCTCATACATTCATTCAACTATTTATTTGTTTATCCATCCATATATTAATCAATTTGTTTATTTTTTCATATTTTATTTGGTTTGCATAAAAATGGGTTCATATATTGAAAAATATCTGTATTATTTAATTTTTTATTTATTAAAGTTATTTGATTTTCATTTATTTGTTTCGGCATATTTACTGATTTATTTATATATTAATTTATTCAATTCAATATATGTTTTCGTTGAGAAATAAATAAGTTTATGTATATATTTAGGTATTTATTTAGTTATTTGTTCATTTTCACGTTTATATAAGTATGTTTTCATTATTTAATTTTAAAATTTCTTCATTTATACGTATATTTATGCATATATGTGCATCATTTTTTAAATTTTTGCTGCTTTGTTTTTATGTTTTTACGTTTAATGTACTTGTTTATTCATTTATGGATATTTATTATTCTTATATTTAATAATGTCAAAGATATTTTATTTGTTTATTTATTATATATTTTCGTGATTTTTGTTTTCTTAATTTTGAATACTGGTGAGTGTGAGCTTTTAGGCGGAATATCTGTTACTAGAAAATGACAAGAAAGGTTAGTATTTTCCATATAATTCCAACTACCTTTATTGAGATACGCGTATTTTGTCTACAAAGTGCAGACTTCTTCAGTGTCGTGTACTTATACCCACACAAGTATTAGTACACGACACTGCAGAAGTCTACACATTGAAGACGAAATACGCGTATCTGTCAAGATAACCAATATAGGTAGTTGTAATTAAATGGAGATTACTAAACTTTCTTCTCAATCTCTAGTTATGTATAAAAAAAACCATTTTAGACTATTTATATTTTTCTCGGATAATTAATGGTTGGGGCCTAACAGCCAATTGTAAACAACCTCTTCAAATTTTGATTTCCTTCGAGTCACAAGAATCCTACTATATTCCATCACACCAAATGGTAGAGCAAACATTCCTCTATTAGATGCTGCTTGCAATTCGCGAGAGTTTTTAAGATTCAAAACAAAAATCGACGTTCAAAGTCATTGTTTACAGTTGGCTTATAGGCCTTACTCATGAATTACGTGAGATTTATTCACTTAATAAATATTTGTTTTGAGGGAGCAGGTGTCTCAAATCACAATAGAACCATTTCTTGTCTCCAAAAACCCCCACAAGCCACTTTTGGTTACAGTTGCTTGATTCTTTCTCCAGTAATGCGGAAATTTGTGTTTCATTTGTATGAGAGCTCCCCTTTCTAGGAATGGGAGGGGTCTCAAACCACCACAGAAACATTTCTTGCCTCCAGAAAATCCCACAAGCCAAATTTGGTTCCTTTTGCTTGATTAGTTCATGCGTTATGCAGAAGTTACTGTTTTATTTGTGTGGGAGCCGCCCTTTTCAGAATGGTGAGGGGTCTCAAACCACCATGAACTCATATTTTACTTCCAAAAACTCCCGCATGCTAAATTTGGTTCTATTTGCTTTATTAGTTCTCGAGTTCTGCAGAAATTTGTGTTTCGTTTTTATGGAAGCAACACCTTTCAGAAGCGGGAGGGGTTTCTAACTATCATAAGAACCTTTCTCGGCCAAAAAAAACCTCTCTATTTGGTTCGAAGTTCGTTGGTTCGTTTGCGATCGGTTCAGTAGTTTTCGTGTCTATAAGGTTCAGAGAGACAGAACAGACATACAGAAATTTATTTATATATATTTACATATATTTTTGTATGTTTGTATGTATGTATTTAATTATTTATATACAGAGTGATTTATTTCTTTATTTATTTTATTTCTTTTTATTTGTTTATTTATACTATATTTATTTATTTTCAACCTTAAGTTTGAAAGAGAGAATAGCCCTTTTAAGTTATTTTCTTTGGAAATATTTCTCTAAGGGACATGGGAAACCTTTATGTTTCTTGAGAACGATGCAAAAATGGACTTAATTAAAATATTTCAACGGTAAGAAATCATACATGACCAGAAATCTTGAATTTAAGAATAAAAAACAAACTTCCATTGGGTTATATCTCCAAATAGTACCGAATTAGTACCAAAATTAATGGGGTCTTTTCAACGCTACGTAGGCCAAACATAAAAACAACAAAAATAAAAACAAGACAAAAATTTCAAGATTTCACTCAAAAAGCTACATGATTTCTATAATGAAAAAGTTGCATAAGTTAGTAGAAGGTCTTGACCCACTGAACAACATAATATCGAAAACAGACACATTCTATCCGGTCAAGATAGCAAGATATAGCATATTAATGAAAAAAATAAGCACACTAGCGCCGCGTAGTGAGAGAATCCTAAACCGTTCACCAATGATCTACTGAATAACTGTGCTGAAGACATTAACATTCTATGTGTTCCGTATCTGGAGATATTCCGGGAAGCAATGTTTTGTACAAAGTGACAACAGAGCTCGGGGTCCTCCCTTAGCTCAGTCGGTACAGGTGCAGGTACAAAACAATACCTGTCTCTGGGTTCGATTCCAGGTATGGTCTAGCAATTTTTTGTTAAGGAAAATATCTCGTCTCCCAGGGCATAGGGTATGATTGTACTTGCCATGCAATCATACTAATGCAAAAATGGTACCTGGCATCAAAAGCTCTCAATTAATAACCGTGGAAGTGCATTTAGAACACTAAGTTGAGAGCAAGCAATAAGCGAATTGTGAAAGCCTTAAGCTTAAAATGCTAAAAGAGGAATAAGATCAATGACTGTTGTTCATTTATAATTAAAGTTAAGTCTAGTATCTATAAAAGTTTCTCTCTACCCTACGAGAAACCAAACCTAACTGAAATGAAAGATCAGCTTGTACGTACCAAATTTCGTTAACAACACGAATTATTCGTAAAATTAACGAAATTCGTTTTTTTAAAGAAAATAAATAATAGAATAAGCGAGGGAATTCACCTCCAACCATTTTCAGTGTTCGAGCCGCAGTTAGGCAAATAACGTACGTCAATCATCTTGAATGGAACTTTTTGCTCCAGTTCAACTCGGCGGAAGAACCATATGCTGTTCGACCGAACCAAATTAAATAACTCGAACTAATTGCAGCAGTTCGACTTTCTTCAATCCCATTTGACCCTTCGTGTGAACTTTTCGACCGCTCGAATTATATGCCCCGTCTGAGTGGTTATCAATCTGAGCTGGATCCCACCTGGATTGTTCGAAGAAATTAAAGTGTTATGATTTCCAAGTCTCCCTTTGTTCTTCAACCTCGCGCTGGGGTTCATCTCTGGAGCTGTTGTTGTTTTTGCTAGACCCACAATTTTTTTTTTACAGCTGACGGCCACCTCCTCGTAACCCTTGAGTCATCTCAATTGATTGCAATTGAATTGAACTTGAACTCTTCGCTTACCTCTCGTTCCCTTCCGTGGATAAACGTTTGATTACATTGTTTACACGTGGTATTTATGGGAAATTCCCTTGAGATGAAAGATGAAATCGATTGAAGAAATTGTTTCAGACAAGAATTTTGAGTATTTGAATGTTAAGGGCTGGTAGTCCATTTCAATTATTCTCAATTTTTCAGTTGACCCCCTCAAGAGAATACTTTCCCAACATCATCCAATCAATCCACCCCGCCTCGGCCAACCCTTTAGCGCTGAGTCATTCAATCACTCAAGCCTGCTACTTCGATCCGATCCATGCGTGTGTCCAATGCTTGGACAATGATCCGCAAAAAAAAACCGGACAACTCTAACGAGGCGTTTTTTGCTGCTACTTAGTATCGATGGAAAGATCAAAAATAATCAAACAGTCAGGGGGAAAAAACCGGGTGTGTAACCGTGTCCAAACTGCATCAGGGCAATTTCAATTACCTCCCAATATGCCACGTTGGAACGCCGAGCGCTTCATTGAGGCACGCTTGCCGAAACGTGCGTATCGGTTGCATTTAATGAAGCTCAAGTGGCGTTGTTTATTCTATTAATACAATCGATGGCGCTCGAAAACACCGAAGTCATCCACTAACAGATTGATCGAGCATCGAGGGTAGGGTGGATGAGGGCAGAAAAGCAAATGTTCGAGTGGGTCAACACTCGAAACACTGACGCCAATTCCGGGGATGGTACTTCAGCTAGTTACAAAACGGGTGCGCCTTTAAACCCGCGAGTGGGTTGAGATTGTGGTTATGTCAGATAATTTCTCTTTGTTTGGAAGCCATTTTTGAAGGTTTTCCACCTAAAGTAAAACCTTTACTTTCGCTTTCATCCCGTCAAATGCAAACGGCGACGTGAAGAAAATCGAATTATCCTAATTCAGCGAAAATGTTTCTCCGCCCTTGTGAAACGGAGTGTTTTTGCCCCGGCCGCAATTATCGGAAAAATTGATTCAAGCGTGGTATTTTAATCAAGCTGCCCCTTACCTTGCGCATTGCTTCAATCACCAGCGATTTCCAATCGGGAGCAAAAAATGAAACGAATCTCGATCGATTCAACTGCTGCCATCAATCAAAACGCTGGGAACAGCACTTCTGCCCGGCGTCGGATTTCAACTTTCTTCGTGCAACTAAGAACGGGCCGGATTTAAGGTTGAGGTGATTTCTGCATTATCGAACATTTGTAACCTCAGCATCTTGCTTAATCTATTATATCCACCCTCGAGGAAGCATCTCTTCCGAGCTGTTCTTCACCTTCATCCGAAAAGTAATACTATGTTAGAAAATCTGTCTCCCGAGAAGCGTGTTCAGATTTATCTTACCCCAAGTAACAATCCATCACCGCAAACGTTGTTCTCCGCCGCCGTTGGTTCCGTCTGTCAACCGTGTGCGATTTGGGTCAAGCCCGGCAGCTCTCCGTCGTCGTCTCATACTCGTACAAATTCTAAATCAATTTTTTCGCCATTCAACATATGCTCGCGAACGTCGCGGCGGCAAAACTTGTGAACCTTGAGCCGTAAAACGTTTACTCGTTCATCAACGCCTGCAAACGAGCAGGCAAAAAGCACCGAAAGTAGTAGCAAACACACTACACAGTAATGGCTCTGCGCGCTACTGCGGACGACCTTTCAGGCGAGCCATGGGCCATAGGGACACCACACCGGCCGGGGGAGGGTAATATCTGTGTTTACCCTTAAGCCTTGTTGATTATAAATTCTGTACTTCATCAACACATCACGACGGTGGCGACGACGACGACGGCGGATTTAAGCGATGGAGTGACGACGCGACCAAGCTGAAGTCGATAAAGTTGCTGTTGAAGTGAAAAACTAGGTGGTAATGGCAATTATCTGTCATAACACGATGTTGTCAGGCTTCACAAATGTCCAGTTTCGTAGGAAAAAATGCAGGTGTGACTCTTTTTACATCGTTTTCAATAATTTGATAAAATTGACACTGCTACAGATTCACAACTTCTTCCATACCAGTGACGCTTTAGATTTCCTCGGGAAGAGAATCTCACCCATCCCATATTGATTGTTTGATACCAAATGTCGAATGCCTATACCATGCGACATAAGGTCTGTATCCGCAATAATCCGGACACCTCAAAACATGAATAAAACATAAATTTCGCATTATATTTCCGTCGTACTTGTTTATTTCAGATTCATGGAATGTGCTTTAACAATTCGTGAAGACAAAACATAGTTATTCGGTATTTGCATAAAATTTTCGAACTTTGCGTTTAACTCCGTCCATTAGGGTTTGTACAGACTCTTCAGAAATCGTAGAAGCCGTCTTTGTCCAAATTTGCTGGAAGTGTTTGATGTCTTTGATTCCTTGCTTCTTTCCAGAAAGCTTCCGCTTCATCAGAGCCCAATATCTCTCGATTGGTCGTAACTCTGGGCAATTTGGCGGGTTTGAGGTTTTTGGTATAATGTTCATTTGATTTGCTTGGTACCACTCCATCACAAATTTAGCATAGTGGCATGATGCCAAATCGGGCCAGAACGAAGGTTTTTCTTTGTGACTTTTAAAGAAGGGTAGCAATCGTTCCTGCAGACACTCTTTCTGATAGGTCTCCTTGTTGATTGTGAAAGATTTACTCTTGTTGCCACACATCCAAATTGCTTGCCACACAAGGTATTTTTTGGAAATTTCGATGCCTTCTTCGTTCTGAAATGCTCAGCTGTAGCATTTCTGGCCATAGCAGAATAAAAAGACAGCCCTGGAAGCTGCTTGAAATCCTCCAGGACATAAGTTTCATCGTCCATAACAACGCATGAAAACTTCGTCAAATATTCGCAGTACAAACGTCGAGCCCGTGATTTTGCTGCCAAGTTCTGTTTGTCGTTACGATTTGGAACTGTTTTTACTTTATACGACTTAAGCCCCAAACGTTGTTTTGATTTTTGGACAAAACCAGGTGACATCCCTATATTACGAGCCACAGTTCGAATGGAGAGATTTGGGTTTTTCGTTAATATCCTTTTCACCTTTCGGTCCATGACAGGATCAGCGCGTCCAATGTTTTTGTCACTTCTCGGTTTCCTCTCCACCGTCAAACGTTCCGAAAATGATTTGAGCACATCGTGAACAGTATATTTAGGCAAATCCAATGTTTTTGCAAGGTCCCGTATTGAAAAGTCAGGATTTGCCGTACGCCCATACAAAATTCGCTCGCGCAGTTGTTTTTCTTTCGTCGCTATCTTGAATACTAAACATGAAATGTGAACATCTATCAATCTATCATAGTCTTTTTCATCATAGACTCTCAGCTATACCACAGTGAAATTTTTCAGTCCTACGTGCAATATTTCAAAAGTAACAATGATTTGATAAATGATTGGATAAAACAATGAACACGGATCTGTACAAAACAGAGTGCTTCAACAATTGTTTTTTACCCTTCGATAAGTCCTATGATGGAGCAGTTACTGTCCAAATCGTTTCACTTGGGTGCCCTGATGGTCCCTCCCTTTTCCCGTTATACTTTATTTAATATATAGTATATCTTTTTTTTATCAGTTCTTTGTTAGGCTCGGGCGTGTGTGACACTTTGCGGAGGCTACATTCAATTTTAGTTTATCTTATTGTGGTTATTTGATTGCTTACCTTGTGTTAGAAAAATTGGCCTAAAGTGAAATTGGTTAGGGTTATATGCCATTCTTTACTTATTGCTTCAATTTGATGTAGGGTCCAGGTTTTCCTAACGGCGTGTCATGTGGCATTGCGCGAGGTCATGATATAGCGAAGCGACTAGGAAAAAAGGAAAGCATTAGTAATTGGTAACAAGCTTCAGAGATTTTCATGGTGATATTCGCACAACGGCCGTTCAGAATGATTCGCCGAATGCATATGAGACATCATTACCGATTATTTTCTACTCGTTTACTCAATTCTATCACGTTCAGTTATATAAGTCAAGAAATATTTAACTACGTGCTACATTTGAGAATATCAGGGCAATTATCCGCCTTCGCATCTTCAAGTGATCATTACAAGCTGTCTATTTGGTTCAGGCACTTTTGAGCTTTGATGTGCCATGACCAAGTCGGCAGGGTGTGCCCATACCCCTTTCTGAACCAAAAATGCTGAAACCACCAAATTATCCTCAGTTCCGTCTAATAGAGAAGTATTGGGCGATAAACAAGCGGAAATTGAAGATGAAGGGAGCAGTCACCAGTGGCATTGGCAAGATGAGGAATTGATGGAATCATCTTGAAGAAGGTGTGCGCCAGCTGATGAGCGCCATAAAAAAAAAGTGCGAGAATTTCTTCGAACTAACGATGAATGGTTTATTTCAGTTATTTTTATGAAAGAAAGTATTGTTACCTTTGTTTTATTCTTAAAAAGTTTTTCAATTGGAAGAAAAGTTTAGAAATACACGCATTTGAAAGTGTCCTTCTAAATGATCAAGGCTTTTCTCGCTTTTCTGGATGCCGATGAATCCTCTGCACTTCAAGAGAAATCATTGGAATATTAGATTAAAGGGTAGGTTTGGATGCAGGGTTCGTTTTCGTCAAAGATATGCCGAACTTTTATTTAATTTTGTTTTCAGATTACCTTCAATTTAATAGGTTTTAAGAAGATTCACAAAGAATTATTCGAACATTAGTACCGATTTCATCCAAAAGTAAGAAAGCTAAAGCGACCACTCACAAAGTGTGATAGAGCTTTGCAGCATCGAAACAAGCATTTTTTACAGTACACTCGAGTATCGCTTGGAACCGATTTAAACCAACGATTAGCATGCTGTTGGAGCCAGTGGTAATGTTTAATCGTCATTTGATAAATGTTTACAATCTTATTCTAGATCTAGATAAAATTTCAGTGCGTCCACAGCAGTTCTACAATTATTTCCAAATACAAAACAAATGAATTTAATGAAAAATTTTGGCACTTCAACTTGTGTACTTCTGCCTATTCCCGTTATTTTCTGATGAAGAACCGTCCAGACCGGGCCGACCGAATGCATTTATAAAACTTGTGGAGAGGCGTTTCCACTCATTACTTAATTGGGAAAACAAACATGTTTTTCCAACCTTGAAAAACCAACAGTATGGATGCTATTGGGACCACTTGCAAAGTGTGATAGTAGTTCACCTCATTGGGAAAACAATTAATTATTTAAACTCCACTAGGGAGACAATGTGTTCCGATTTGAACCAACATACCTAACAAATATTTTTCGAGCCACTCTCAAAATATGATAGTAATTTACTATATAGAGATAGCAGATATGTTTTTAAGACTTCGTTTATTGGCCACTTTGCACCTAAAAATATCAATTGTACAGATGCTATTAAGGCCACTTAAAAATGTGAATGTGTTTTTTTTGTTCGGAAAATAAGATTAAAAAATAACGAATCCTCAGATTTAAACCAACAACTGTAATCGCTCCAAAAACGTGATGAGGGACTATTCATACACCACGTAGACTTTTCTGGAAGGAGGGGGAGTCTGATCAAATTCTACGTTCCATATAAAATATCAAAACAATGTATGGAGAAAAAAGACTACGAGGGTAAGAGGGGGTCTGAAATTTTCAAAAATAAGTCTACGTGGTTTATGAACAGGCCCTGATGGTAGACATCTTTGAATGATTTAAAAAAATCAACAACACTTAAGAGTCGATTTGAACCGATTTAAACAAACTGTAAGGATGCTTTTGGGACTACTCACAAAGTATGATGCTGGTGTTCATCATTGAGAAAACCAAAAATTGTTTAAACTACACTTGAGAGTCCATATGTACCTATTTGATATGTGACAACGATAGTTACAAATGCTAATTAATGGTTGTCACTAAAAGTGTGCCTCCAGGGCAAATATGGCATGCTATGTTGAAAATTTGATTCATTTTGGTACCTTCTCCAGATCCATAGAACTGCGCGAATTAAACCATGTTTTGTAAAAAAAACATATGAATAATACTATGCCAAATTGAATTTTGGAAACATGACATGAAACCTTTCCTCTTTTATTCCATGCGATCGTTCTAAAATAGCGTTATTCAATTTTATGTTTAGACACTTTCTCGTTTATGGCCGATACAATTTCCACGTATCCCTAAGCTGTTCAAATGCTTACTTATTTCGTCGTAAGCGGGTCTTCTGCCTACTAGTCCAATATTCTATTGAAATTGCCCGCTGATCCTGTCAATTAAGTCAAACACGTTAGGAGGATTTATCTCTTTTAGTGTTGAACCGTTTGTCGTAAGTGAAGCCGTTTAATTACTTATCGTATGTGTGTATACAATCTTACACCCATTGGCTAGCTAGAAGAAATCTATAAGTAACAATCCTTTCAATGACCATCGTAAGCAGCTTTGACCCGGGAGCTAAAAAGTGATAGCTCTACTGCAGATCCAGCAATTCATCCGAGGTTACTTTCACACACTATAAGCCCCGCATGTAAATATTGTCGATATCATTTGGATAAGAGTACTGTAACACACTCCAAGTTTGAAAATGTAAAGTTTCCAAACAAGGCACGTATTAAATATCATTGAAAAATAGGATTTTTGTTACATATTTATAATCAGATTGATCTCACTAATGACCGCCTTCAAAATAATTCTTAGTTAATTGCCGCCCATTAGATCAGAAACATGCATAACAAAACTCTGAACACAACGTGGTCAGTGCATCTGAAATTGGGTGCCAGCCTCTCACTCTCACTTCGCGTTGTCATCGTTTGTTGCTTTTGACCAACAAATGGCCATTTTTTTCTTTGAACTAGGTTCCTTTTTATTACAAACTTTCTTTTTATTCACTCTGCCAATAATCAAAATCCTCCCGCTCCATTTCGACCTCCAAAATTTTGGTAATGATCATCATATCACTCACGAGAAAGCGGAAAAACACTAACTTAATCATTTATGTCCGGGTGGTAAAATACTTGGGGATTTTATTGTGTGCAACATTTCGTCATAGGGTACGGGGCGGGTTATAAGCAGTTCATGCATCCCCTCGGATATTTTAAGAAGCTGTATGTAATCTATAATAATAACTGTCAATATTCGGACGTTAATCCCTCTGTTGACTTCCTATCTATCGGAACTCACCTTGAAAAACGAACATTTAACTCAGAAAATTTCAAAGCGATGCCATAATGTTTCCAATTGCAGGTACTTATTAAAAGCAAGCAGACTGTTTTTCGATCATGAAAATGTTTGAAAACTAAATATCGACTGTGAGTTGGTAGTACTAAGATGATTTCTTTGGCTTTCATGCTTTATGGATTATGAAAACATATGTTTTTCTTTTTCCCAACGTTCCGGTGAATTATATTTCGCCTTCTTCTAGGGATTATAGATTTATGTTTCTGTCATATTATGTTCTGTTATTACATTTAAACGTCTAGTTATTCTATTGAATAACACCTACTTTTACACTTAAACACTGTAGCTAACATACCGGAACAGTGTAGATGGGTAAAAATAGACGAAGTTCATTAGAATTACTAGACGCTTAAATTTAATAACAGAACATTATATGAAAAAACAAAAGATACCTTAATCCCTTGAAGTAGGTGAAATATAATTCACCAAAACGTCGGAAAATATAAAATCATCAGTTTTCATTATCCATAAAGACTAAAAGCCAATGAAAATGTTTTCTTTAGCTCCCCAAAACGTACATAAATTGCAAATATTATATGAGTGCGATTCCGTGTGTGTGTGTGTGTGTGTGTGTGTGTGTGTGTGTGTGTGTGTGTGTGTGTGTGTGTGTGTGTTTTGGGCAAAATAATAAACATAGATCAGTTCACGATTTGCTGCTAACATCAATTTCCTCAACCGGCTACTTCGTTTTTTTCCATCCGCTCTCGAAAACAATCAACCATAAAAAGTCGATTGCTATGACCACAAACTCGTCTATTAGCAGGTTATGAGACAGACTTACACTACCACTCTTTAGTTGAGCATCAATCTTTAGAATGGTAATGTGTGTTTCTTGTTTCTTTACTCTCACAGAAACGTGATACTTCGTTTAAAAACCAACAAATGTTAAATATAGCCATGGTTAACAAAGAAGAGAGGAAACAGAGGCTCTCTCAAAAGCAACAGTGATGCCATAGCTGCCAGATCTCTACTTCTACGATTAAGGGTAAACGGCTCAGTAATAGTATTCGCCAATAACGAGCTAAAGCTATACAAACACGCCATATTTATGCTCAATTTTTGAATATTGGACAATCGTTAAACTAAACCTTAAGAAAACGCGGAACAGTTCAAAGTAAATTGGTGCTCAGCATCAAATAAGCTGGATCCTATAGCGGCAGATGCCAGTCTGATGGAAAATGCCAAGCGCAGAGCCTGACACCTCAAATTTAGAAAATAGACCGATCATATCATTTCCCTGTGTTATGGTGTAATGGTACTTCAAAAATTAAATGAAGTTGTTTCGTCCCATTTTTGACCGTTCCACCCTGTGGCTGATATAAAGTAACTTTCACTTGAAAAGTTTCGCTGAAGGAATTTCGTTAGTTTTTATTTAATCGTATTTTTTTATTTGGGAGGCTCAATCGTGTTAGCTTAACGGAGCCGGAGGCTATAATATGTTTGTTGTTTTTTGTTAAGCATGAGAGTTTTTGATAGCATGAGAGACTTAACCCTTATGTCTTTGACAGGGTATCCGGTAACTTTGTCAGGTTTTACATTACGAAATTGCATTGATTATTTGAAAAACAGCAACTAGTGACATCTTAGTAAAGTTGAAATGCAACATTATGCATAAAAAAAAATTGTGTAGTACCAAGCGTGGCCGAAGGGGGGGACTTCGATTTTTTACCCCTCAAGTGTTCGGCAAGGTACTCCCACCAAATTCAAACGATTGTAACTCCAGCAATTATTGACCGATTTTAATTATTTTTGCATCGCTAGATTCAATAACTCTTTTGCTTCATGTAATTTATTGGCAATATTCATTTGGGTTTATCTGGTTCCCGAAAATCCGGTTTTCTGGGCTGTGGTCCGGTACGGAGACACTACTTGGGAAAATCAGTTGAATTTCCGTGAATGGATGTCAAAATCTTTGGAATAATTCCAAGAAACTATTTCGATTCCATTGTGGGTCATATGCCGAAATGCCCTAGAACGCCATTAGGCTGATGAAAATTTGAAATATTTGCTCCCTAAGCTTAATCGACGCCAATTTGGGTCCTGATAGTCCCCAAAAATGTTTAACACATTTGGTTTTAATTGGCTTTGCACACGCTATTCAAAGTTTGTATGGGAATTAGTATGAAGAATCTCAAACTTAAAATTCCAGATCCCTAACATCTTGATATTATGTCCTTAAACCAAATCTTATATACATTCATATAGTATGTTGTAAACTACTCTAAAATGCCGAAGATACCTGACATGTAAATATTATACAAAACAGTTATTCAATAAAACATAAAATACACACTTCAGGTATGATGTTTTATTCTTATTTTTGTTTACTTATGATTTATATGTTTTTATATTTTATATTCATATATCTTATGTATTTTATTGTATTTATGTTGTTATATATATTTTATTCATTTTTTATTTAGATATTTTATATACATTACATATTTTTACTTCTTATTATTATATTTGTTGAATAACTATTTTTGTATAAAATTTAAATATCAGGTATCTTCGGCATTTTGATAGTTGACAACTTACACTATATGGATGTATATAAGATTTGGTTTAAGGACATAATATCAAGATGTTAGGATCTGGAATTGTAAGTTTGAGATTCTTCATACTAATTCCCATACAAACTTTGAATAGCGTGTGCAAAGCCAAATTAAAACCAAATGTGTTAAAATTTTTTGGGATTATCAGGACCCAAATTGGCGTCGATTAAGCTTAGGGGAGCAAATATTTCGAATTTTGCATCAGCCTAACGGCCATTCTGTAACATGTTCCCGTGGGGCCTAGAACATATATAGAAGGAAACCCTGGCAATATGAATATCGAAATTTATGAAATTTCGCCTGTAGGATATTTCTTAACTTCAAGTGGCCATATGATGATTTGTCCTCGGACCTGTTATTCTGGATTCCGTAGGGTCTCGAGTGGCCATGAACATTTTCAGAACAAAACCCTGGTAATATCAAAATTCATTAAATTTCTTCAGTAGGACATTTTTCAATTTTTTGAGGTTAGTTTTGTTGCTAGTTTTGAGAGAATTTTTGTAGATTGGTAGTGCACAAAATTTCAGCTATAAACCATAATATTTTTTAGTAGTCGGATTGCTGTTCCTCTTAATGTCTGTGATTTATCAAGGTTCATTGAAGTATTAAATGCGTAATTAATTTAAAAAAAAACTGGATTCTGTAATTGAATCTTCTTACCATCAGGGATACAATGTTGTTTCTCTGTAGCAAGTCGAAAGCAAACAAGTTTTCAAATTTATATCTCAATAAACAAACAAAGTGACACTTAATATCTCGGCAATCATCTTCAATTATTCTTCCCGAAACTCCAACCGTCTCTGCCCCCGCCCCGTTAAACCACCCTCGACCACCAGCACTGTACCAACCAGCAGTACCCGCCAGCAGAACAACTAGCTAAAGAGCAAACAGCGCCGCGTGTAAGCGATATCCCGAGAGCAAGAACCACTTCTGTTTTACTAATTAATCACAACACTAATTATATCACCATATTTTTTCCCCCTCTTTCTGTCTCTTCCGAATTTTCAATCTTCATCAACGGTCGCCCGTCATCGTTGTCAACGGCAGCTTTTAGAAGACCTACCCTCACTTGCAGCATCCGACGATATCGCTGATGATAGCGCAAATATCGGTCATCCCGGCCCCCCGTACATGATGATGTGTCGCTGGTAATTTAATTTACTCCACCGTCGTCGTCGGCTTTCGTGTCATCGGTGTTGACCCTCGCGTGGCCCATCGAGAACAAAGCGCAAAGATAAATAACGAATAATTAACAAGGGGCCAGTTTAAGGTTATGCAATATCGGAGGAACGTTCTCCCGGTTGGATGAGCTTCTGCACAACAGCCTCAGCCCTTCCAACGCGAGCGAAACAGACGACGCCAACGACGCCGTCAATGAGAGTCAGGAAAAAAGTCGGTGCTGCTCCAAACAAACCTTTCGCTGCGAGCCAAAGTGAAGAAGCACCTCGTGAAGTGGCTCGACAGCCCCCCACCCCCAAGTGGTAGAGTGGTCGTTGCGCGCTTGTGTCAATATTGTATCCCCCCTCCCGGTGAACACTTCGCTCAAGTCGACAAAAGAGAACGAGAGAGAAAGCAGCAGAGCCGAGCGCGCGCGCAGGTGCGGCAGCCTAAAGCTGAAGAGAGCCCCAAGCCAAGAGCGCCGCCAGCCAGACGAGCGTGTTGATGTTTGGTATTAATTTATTTGGTTTTTAGTTGCCTTTTTGTCTTGTTGCCTATCGGAGGCGGCGTGACGAGCTACGCGATCGTGTGATTCACAATTTACCTTGCGAGGTGCGAGTTGGCGACGGTTTTTCCTGTTTTCCGTGCGGTTTGTTTACCTTCCGTTCCAGAGGAGAAACGACGTGAGAAGAGCGGCTAAGTGTGTTTATGCTACCTGTTGAGTTTTGATAGTGTTTCCCGATTCGGGTTCGATTCATGATTGATAGTGGTACCAAGTGAGAATTTAAGAAGAAGCATATTTTGTAGTTGTTGTTGGAATTATCAAGTGGAATTCGTTTGTGTGAAGAAGTTCGAAGAAGTTTATAGCGAAGATGCAGCACCATCCCGGTTCCTGGTATATACCGTGGGGTGTCCCGGGTATGGGCCTCCAGAAGATGTTGGTTCCGTTTAATCCGGCTACGGCCGGTTTTCATCAGCCTCAGATTGCGGCAGCAGCGGTTCAACCGCCGCCACAGGTTCAGACTGCTGGGCAACAGCAGGCCAGCCAACAGGCTGCGTCCTACCATCATCAGCACCAGCTGCATCAGCATCATCCCGCTGCAGCCCTACACAATCCGGCTGCGGCTGTTGCAGCCGCTGCTGCCATGCAGCATCAATCGTTGCATCCAGCGGCCGCTGCCGCCATGTTCACTCCGTTGAATCTCCGCAGCTTCATGGCCCATCATCCGGCGGCTCATTTGAACCTCGGTCAGCAACCGATTGCGACCGCCCAGCAGCCACAGCATACATCCTCGTCGATGTCCGGTTCGCCTCAAACGCAGTCCCAGCAGTTGACCGCGCTTGGTTTGAATGGGGCCATTGGGGCCATGCTTCCAATGCGGCAACAGCAACCGACACAGCAGCAGCAGCAGTCGGTTATGGCACCGCAACAGCAGCAACAGCAGCTGAAGACGCCCACCAACATGTCGACCAATACGCTCATCATGCCGATGAGAAAGGTAAGTGTCGATGACAAATTTTTCTGACGCTTTCGTCTTATGCCAGGTGAGAGTGCTGATTGCGGTTTGGCCGCACCGATATAGCACCCGTGGGGCACATATCGGTTCTTTTTTTACCGGATGGGAAGTGATGTTCCGTTCAATTTTTAATCGGTTGTAAGCCAGATGACAGCAATTTCCACCACTTTTGGTAGTTTGATTGCTTCCCATTCGAGAGGGTGTGTGTGTGTGCTGTTATGGGCCTCAATAAATTGATTTACCTTTAATTACACTTAATTGAACTTGTTATGTGAGTGATGTTTCATGGGAGCTTTTGTGAAGGAACATGATTCACGTGTTAGGTGGCAACTTTATCTGCGCAACTGGGAAAGTAAAAATTTTAATTTCCACTAAATCTATATAATTAAAAATGAAATGTGATGAAAAATGTATGTCACGATATAAGTCGAGAACGGGTTGACGGATTTGAAAGATTTATTTGTATTTGTCTTGAACTTTGACGGGCTTAAAGCTGGACAAATCGTGAAAACTCAAAATGCGTTTCGGCACAAGTGCGATTATCTCAAAACAAATTCAACCTTGTACCGTAGGCTTACAAATGCGAATTTAAAAGAACAGTTCAAGTTGATTTTTGAGTTAGTTCAAAATGTTACGGAAGCAAGGAAAACCAGTTCCCTATGTTACGTGCGTTGCATTTACATAGTTACATCCCGAAAACGATGAATTTTCCTATTTGCGTTTGATTGGCCTTTTTCGTCTGCAACGTGCAGATTTCTTCAGTGTCTAGTGCTCGAATTTTTCTACTGAAATTCATGGAATCTCGCGCTTACTAGCGATAGTTTGAAAAAGTGTTTCAGTTTTTCATTCTTTTTAAAGTGATTTAGTGAAGTGTTGGTTTAAATTTCCCTATTGTTGCAATGAATATTTATAAATAGCTAGGTCGGATGAGGGTGGTCCATTGATATTTCAAACTCCCGGTACATTTCGATTATAATGTATTTTGTAATTCATAAGCAGCTTGTTTATATAAGTTGTGAATGAAATGAAGCACCACTTCGCCAGTGAACCGATGCTCATCAATTTTTCCATTGAGCATTTCGGTAAAAATTGTAATTTTTCTCATTGGAAATGAGATTTTCTTGTCCTGCTCCTAGGTTTTCTGTTCCAATGTTCTTCGAAAACTACATGGAAAATGTGAGTTTTTCTTTGGTGGAACTTGATGCGTGTTCAACTGTTTCATTTGATAGTCGAACGGCCAAGCAGTATTTGTTTACCTTGACGCTTGTCACATCAATTGTGCTGCATCTGATCCTGTTGATAAGTTGCTTCGTGCCCATGGCCTTCCAATTACCCTTGTATACAAACCTTATTTTTTCACAATAAATGAGTCAAATCTACAATAGAAACAGTTTACAATCCTTCTTTCCCTAAAATTTTCGAACTCTCTTTAAATCACCCGCCATCAGATTCCGGATGGTATCCTCAGATACGCCCGCTGTGACGATTCTGCATCTTCTCTTGAAATCATCGTTATCGTTTGCTTTCTTCTTAGTTTCGAAGAGTGTCCACTCAACTAGTGAACTTTCCAGAAAATTTGAGAGCTTCCAATAGAGAACAGTCAAGAAATTCAT
This sequence comes from Aedes japonicus, assembly GCA_034211315.2. Lineage (NCBI taxonomy): Eukaryota > Metazoa > Arthropoda > Insecta > Diptera > Culicidae > Aedes > Aedes japonicus. Next base: position 42,445 of record JASCZW010001105.1, read on the forward strand.
GAAGCTTTTCAACATTTTGCAGATCTTCCTAGAGTTTTAGTGAACTTCTTAGAATTTCAAGAAACTTGCTAGACTTATATAAAACTTCTTAGAAGTTCAGCGAACAAGTAGGTGTTCAAGAAACATCCTTAAAGTTCAGGGTTTCTCATGAATCAAAAAACTTCTCAGAACTTCAGGAAATGCTCACCAAGATCACGGAGATCCCCCAAAGATCAGCAAACATCTCAGACATTCAAAGAACGTCCCAGAAAACCATAGAATTTCCCAGAAGTTCAGAGAACCTTCCAAAAGATTCCTGAGATCTTCCAAGAACTTCAGAAGACTCCTAGATAAACAGAAACTGGATATTTTGAGCATTCAAAAAGTTTAGGAAACATACAAAAGATTTTTCCATAAGTTTGGGAGCCTCCTAGAACTTCAGGGATCTTTCAGGTGATCGAGAAACTTTCCAATCCTTCCGAAAACATCCCATAAGTTCAGGGTATTTAAGTTTTAATAAGAACTTAATTTTCTTACTACTCGATAATTTTTCGAACTCAACCAAAACAAGAATAAAGAAACCAACTACTTTTTAATCAATTTCATAGAATTTCCACCTATTTACGATCTTGGAGATCATAAAAAGTTCTTGTACGGTTTAACAAAATTTCGGTTATGCTAACTATTCCACAGAAATTCCACGGGTTCCAAGATTTTTTTTAAATTTTTTGTGATATTTGTGATATTCTGCTTTTTATCACAGAATATGTACACAATTTCTGGGAAGAGAAATCTGATTTTATAAGTAGCGTCATCTCCAGAAAGTAGTTCCTATTCCATGGATGATCAGCAAACTTTTTGGAAGTTCAACCAAGTTTCCAGAAACGTTAATAATTTTTCGGCAATTCAATGAACTTCTTAAAAGTTCAGCCATTTCTCTTCTCGAAAGATAGCGAGCAAACTTCATTTTATTCAACTGCCGAGAAGTTTAATCAACTTCTTGCATGTTCATTATAGATATTTCCACCTAATCTTCATAGATATTCAGAAGTTCATTAAATTAATTTTTTAAAGAGTGCGTTCAGTAAGAAACTTATAAGCTTATATAAGTTCTGAAGTGATGCAAAATAGATCCGTTATAAAACAAAAAACACCGGTGCAGCGATGTTTTTGCGTTTGGTCTAAACAAAAGAATCCAAACCATGATTTGAACCACCGTTGAAGATGCTCTTAGAAGATCTGGCTACACGGCTGCAACAGGTGACGCATGCCAGTCCCAGAAACGAACTGATCTTTCATGTGCGGTGAGGCATGTGTTTGAGGTGGTGGCAAATTGCGTCTGGCAGGGCGTTATCACATGGTGAAAGAAGCATTTGGGTAGCTGTGCTCAATGCCGTCTGAAGTTGTATGCCGAATTCCAGAGAAAAGAAAATGGTTTGGACAAATTTTGGCTAGAACTGATAGTTCATTCCAAGAAGGAGCTGCCAAATTTGACAACATTTGTTTAAAATTGGCTCATCCTGTCGCACAAAAATCCGTAGTTTAAATTAATGGAAAGTGTTTGGTGGGGAACCAAACTGGAAAAAAAATTGTGACCTCAGAGATTTAGCTACGAGTAATTTATATTAACTCTTCTCAACAGTTGGGAAAATAAGGCAAAAATGCGATAAAAATTCGGGAAAAATGCGGGAATTTTTATATTAGGATTGTGTGGCCACCCTGTATTTGTATATTGAAATATATGTTTTAACTCTATTATTTATTTTTTTATTTAAAAATTTCACAAAATGGTGGCAGTGGCAGGCATTTCGTGGAGGTCGTCCGGAATTTTTTTTTTAAGCTGTGATCACACTCCAGCTCATCTGAAACACACAAAACATGCTTCATTATATAGGTAAGGATTGTCATGGATTAAAACTTGCAAATGTTCATAATCCTTAAAATTTTAGAAAAAAATAATTATCGGATTTCAACCTTTTTTTCGTTATAAACGACTGAACAATTATTAAAATAATTAGTTTTTGAAAATATCAGAGTTTAAATCCTTGGCGGTGACCTTAACCTACAAAATAAAGTAATTTTGGCTTTCTACGTCCGCGTATGTGGAAGTTTTTAACGGTGCCGTGTTTTCGTGTGTGGGGGTTAGCAGTAGGTCGAAAATACAATACAACGGACTAAGACAAAAGTTGCTTTAGCAACAAACACCATCCGAGAACGATAAAAGGAAAAAGAAGACGAAATGAATTTGAGTTGAAAAATTCAGAGATAATTTCAACTAAGCAACTGACTAACTGACTGACTGACTGACTTTGCTGCTTTTGGGACACTTACCCCTCCAGATCGATCTACTGAGTCAAAAAAGCAACTTCCGCATTCTTTGCAAAGTCAGTTCTCCGATACAGTTTCTCTCTTCACCGTTTAGTAGGCAAATCACCCTCGCAGCTTCTGGTACACGTTATTTTTAGTGATACTCACTTACGTTGCTTTGGCGCTTAATCAATGTTCGCGACCCAATTCAATTCTAAACGAACTGTTCATAGTGTATTGTGTACAAAATTTCGAGAAGTCTGCCAGTGCTTGCAATTGCTTGAGTGGCCCCAACAGCATCCTTGCTGTTTGTCGGAATCGGTCGTAAAATTGGATATTTCAACGTATTCTTGTATTGCATTGAAATAAACCACCCACACTTGTCAGTGGTACCAACAGCATCCTTACTGTTGGTTTAAATCGATTCCAAAATTTGAATAACTTTAATGTACATCTCTGTAGAGAGAATAAATCAGGAACTTAGTTAAATAGCTTATTCGCTACCGCATTCAATTGAATTCAGCACACCGTTTACCAAAACGGATCCCGCTGTAAACCCAACCGTTTTATCCAACATCCCAGTAATTTCTCGTAGCAGTGCAGAGGTGTTCTCGGCTTCCAACAAAGCGAGTATCACGTAAATATATTCCTACCCATTTTTTACTTGACCTCCATTCAGGCGAGGCCTGGTATCGCCTTAGTTTGGGATCACCAGTTATGGAAGATGCATGCTAGTTCCAAGCATCATCTTTTGGTTATCTGTATAATAGCAGCTGATCTGGCAATAACAGAGTAGCAACCTCGGGCGGCCAATCATGCTGATGCTCATGTTTATGAAATTTTGGTCAAATAAGGTCAGCATGTTGATTACAGTGTTGTTAAATTTTCCAAGTCAAAAATATTGATAAATGACAATGTAAGAGACGGTTGAACAGGACATCTTTTGATAGCAAAATTTTGGTCGACTTGTTTTTGCTACTTAGTGAAATATGTTAATACATGAATAAAACAGGGAACACATTTCGAAACTTATTTGCTTCTTGAACTAAAAAGTACCGTAGTACTTTAATCAAGATATGCGGTTGAACTCAATTCTTGACCGCTTTTTCTTGTAATTTTCATACATTTAGTAAGATTTTATCATGCACGGAAAAAAAATCCATGCCCGGATCCGTGAACTGCGGTCATGAATTCTAGAATAAGCAAAAATACACCGTAAACTGAATCACGTTCCCGGGAACTGAATCACGTTTTTGGGTAAAAATCATGAAAACGTGAACTAGTTCACGGTCCGTTTTCATTTTCGTGAACGCTTCTGTTTCTGTGTGTGAATAAAGTCTACTGTAGCATAGAATGTATTTAAAATTGTGTATTAATGACTAGAACCTAAGAAAACTTGGTTTTAAGTTTCATGGCTTCACAAGCAACACCAAACCACCATAATTAGTTGCAGCAACTTCAGTGTGACCTGATTGAGTAACACTGAAGTTACTTTTACTGATTTGCAACTGGTGTGCTGCTAGGGTTACATTTAAGTCATGGCCTACAAATTTCCATTTAGAGTTTTTATAGACTTACATTTAAAGTTTGAGTCCCAACTAGAAGAACATAACAGAAAAATAATAAAATTCTTACAACCTTTGATGCTTAAGAGATCACCACCCAAAAAATATTCTATCGCAAATATATCAAACTTTTTTTTTTTAGTCAGATCGTTTATTTGTTAGGCTCAGACGTCTTTAACACTTTACGGAGCCGATATTCAATATTGTTGTACATCAAATTTTACTTTTCGATATTAGTAAAAGTGGGATGCCAATTACTCGTGGCTAGCTCGAGATTAATGGGTCACATTATCGTTTGGAAAGGGCTAGGTAGGTAACTTATTTAAGCTATTATTCACAAATCGCTTGCATGTAGGGAAGGTCATGCATTCCCAACACATGGTATATCAAACTTTATGATGAATGAATTTTTATGACATGTTTTATATTTTGTAACAAATATACATATTTTTAATTGTCTTGTTTGAGACTCTTTGTTCTTTCTTAATTTTGATAGTTTGATCAGTTTGCGTTTTTATTTTACACATTAAGATATACTTGGTTGTAGATTCTTCATCTTCCGAACCTTGCATTTCGATGCTTACACATAATTAAAGCGTACCATTGCGACGACTTAATTTTTGATTTTCCGAACTTTCATAAATGAACATGTTTTCGAAAATTTATCTTGTAGATAAACTGTCCCTAGAACATAACCACTGTTAGTAGAATCAATAAGCCAACGATGATCTATGCATGTATGATGTTAGCTGAAAATCTCACAATAAAAATAATTACAGCTTAAGAAAAGAAGTATTTATTTCTGTATGAACAAATTTGGAAAACCTGTAAAAGACTACTTTAAAATTTTAACATATACGCTAAGGTTTTATTTTGCACGGGGGATACGTTCCACTTTTAGTATGGAACCGTGTTTAAAAAAGACTAAATAGAGTTGATAAATTCACATGCTTAGACATTTTATGTTGCTTCGATTTTGTTTGTATGCGTTACCTTGCCATGCAGTGACCAAAATACAGTTTTTAAAATTTTGAATATTTACACCAAAAATTGTGAATTTTTTGAAAAACTGCCATAAGATTACTTTTGGCCAAAAACGTAAAATGTGATTTGAATAAGATCGATAAGTTTCTCCGTTCTGGAGTTATCGACGAAAACAACCCGTGTAAAAAAAACGTTAAAAAAAACCTTAGTGTATTGTTATAAATTTATTTAAAAGTACCATATTCCCAGCAACTCATGGTGTTAGAAATTTTTTATTTCTTAACATAATGTATTAGGAGCATGTTATGGTATATCATGAAAATGAAGTCTTCTTCTTCTTTTTGGCATTTCAAGCTTATTGCTTTCACAATTTAGCTTATTGCTTGCTCACAACTTAGTGTTTTAGATGCACTTCCACAGTTATTAATTGAGAGCTTTCGATGCCAGGTACCATTTTTTTGCATTAGTATGATTGTGTGGCAAGTACAATCATACGCTAAGCCCAGGGAGTCGAGAAATTTTTCCTTAACGAAAAAAATCCTAGACCAGACCGGGAATCGAACCCAGCCACCTCCAGCATGGTGTTGTTTTGTAGCTGCGCCTTTACTGACTGCCCGACTAGAAGGAAACAACAAAATTATTTCAAGTTTTGTTATTCAGTTACGCTGATTTTATAATAAAGGTTGTTAGAATTCAGATCGCGGATGTAGTTAAAATAACAGAAATTGTTACAAAAAGTCCCCAAGAGGAAACAAAATTATAGCCAACTATGATCTAGATATAACATAAACGAAGCAAATGTTGTAACAGTTTTTTTTTCTGATGTAGCGAAATCATATCAGCTAGTGTTAGAATTAATTGATTTCTTTATGCAGATTGTGCCTCGCGAGGCATTATATCTTAATTTGTTAACAGTGTGTTATAAAATTATCCAGATGAAAACGTCTCTAACAAATTTTTATCATAATCAGTTAGTTGTAACAAGATTTGTTATAATTTTGTTATTTTTATGTTATGTCATTCTGGTCGGGTGAGCTAAGGGAGGACCTGAAAATGAAGTATAGTTTGTTATATTTTTGATGTAAATATAACATATTGTGTTATTCTTCTGATTACACAAGACAGGTTTTTGTTATAAATTCTGATATTTTAACAACATCCTGCATCAAGTTTATAACAAAGCTTGTTAAAAAAAGTATAACATAATAATTGAAGCTGATATAATGTTGTTATATCTTTCTAGTCGGGATATGCATTATAGATATTTTACGTGGCAATGCATATTGGCCATTTTTGTATTATAGCAATCTTTACCTACACTTGTATCATCATTATCATCATCTTGCACACTACCAAAATGTCATGTAAATTTTTGTCCCCTGAGACCGACACATGCAAGCGTCATTTATTACATAAGAATGTGTTGAAACAGGTACGAAAATAAATTCAATCAAACACATCTTTCGTCAGGGACGAATGGCCCGAAGGGTTAATGTCCCTCTCGAAAACAATAGAAGAAGAAGAAGAAGACATCTTTCGTCAAATTGCGTATGTGTCAGTTTCAGGAGACATAATTTTACACGAAATCTTTCTTTCCGTTCCTCGACTTTTTACAAACATCAATTACGTCTCGTGTAAAATTTATAATTTCTTAGTGTGTGTATTAACATGACTTTTAGTATCTTGGGTTGGTTTGTCACGCCCGGGAGACGACTTGGGTCTTAGGCCGGGACAAAAGGCTTAACTTCCCTTCCAATGGAAGTCATGATCAGATATTTTCCGTCTCAGAGAATCCCTTTGGCACCGACTAGAATAGATACCAGACCCACTGGGGTGAGTGGCAACCACTCTTGCCACCATGGGTCAAAACATGATTTTCCATAAATTTCTGCGAACTTCCATAAATTATACTAACGCATATACCATTTCCATTATAGCAGTCACAGATGAGCAAATTGTAACACATAAATGTATACGTTAAAAATGTTAAGAATAAACTTTTAGTCAAACATGGAATATTCTAATACGCCGGTAAATAAATAATTCTTTTCTCACAAGCAACATTCCCTATTTGCAAACGGCTGTATGTCAATAATTGCAACTTGAAGCTGCTGTGATTTCAGTTTCCACCGTTAGGTAACGTCTCCGAGATATGCAAATGTTCGCACCTAACAACGTTTGCATAGGCCGCCCTATTCAATAGCCAACAGCCGCCGTCTATTAGAATTGAGATGACTGAATTTCAACAGTCACACTGCTCTTTCGCTATCACTCACGTTGGATAACTCGGTCGGTGATGCTGCCCGCGAACCGTGACTCTCGGCTCGACGAGAGATGTGCCTCACTGTATCCATTACACACTCGCATCGCACACCACAGTGCAGTCAGCCATCCGTGCCGCTAGCGAAAAAAAATCACACTCACACGAAGTCTTACAACAGAAAGTGTAGCTGATGCGAGATATTCACCACCCATTTCCACCCTGGGCACTGGCACTGACGACGATGACGATGATGATAATCTTGGCGCATACGTTGCGCCAGGAACTCACTCAGCCGAAATGATTTGATGTGACGCTTGGTGTCGTTCTCGTTTCCCGTTGCCTTTGGCTGTAAGTCGTGTGATAATTACGACCGCATCTTCCTTCAGAAGGGTTCAGCATACACAATCGCCTAGACATCGACGGCTGCCTGCCTCCACCTAATCGGCCCGGTCTAAGGATAGAGTCAACGTGTCGCGGATTCTAGCCCGTTCCGACACAATAGAAGAGACGTCGCAGTTGTTGCCGATGTCGTCGTCGTCGCAGACCTATTTTTATCCCGACAGCAGCGTCTGCAAATCCCATGTTGAAGCGTGACCAACCGACAAGACAGTCAGACAAAAAGTCGAAGAGGAATTTGAATGCGAAAATCGAGAAAATGTGAAGTTTATTCTGGGTTTGGTTTCCATACCGGCATAAGTACGCAGATTAGCCGGTATCCATTCCGCCGCTGTCCGTGCCCGGCCGATTTCGCTCTCGTTCACACGGTCACAAACGGCTCGACCGACCGACCGACGTCGCACCAAGAGGATTGACTTAGATTTTTTTTTCTTTTTTTCTATACGCGATCCGCGACTGTAGATGACAAAAATAATCATTCCCTGCGATCGGAATATCAATTGCCGGGGGCAATGGTTTAGTGGTGCGTGCCATTTGTGCCATCACGTGTAGAAGTACGTTTCCCGAAACTCAGTTGGCCGAGCGTTGTTGTTGTTGTTGTTGCTGTTGTCATTTGCAGCTGCTGACTTTCCGAGGGTAGCAGTTGTTCACTTTTGTGTACTGATCCGAGATTGTTGGATTAGTGCTCTGAAGTTGACGTGGGGATCAGTTTTATAACGAGCTGCCAGGCCGGAACGGAAGTTCTGACATTGTCAGGGATTTGGAGTTGGAGGGATATTCGGCGGATTAGTCAGGTCGAGTGAAGTTGCTCACGGTGAATCATTTGGGATTCGGAAAGGTTGTAGGGTATTATGAATGTGTATTTTGCAATTTAAAGAGCAGCTGTATACACCGTTTTATTCAAAATTAACATGATTTGAAACAAAATGCTTAGCATAAACTTTTTTTGCGACAGACTGAATAAGCCTGTTTGTTTCTATTTTTCTTTTAAATAAATTTGTTTTGATCCAAGCTCCAAATTGCCTTCAAGCGGTAAACATGAATTTTGTAAAATATCGAATGTTCCAATTCCAATCCCATTTTTCCTTCAATAAAGTCTTATTTTTCGCTGGATTTTTTTAAATTTTGAGCAACGGACGAATGAACAAGGACATGTTTCCTAACTCCGGGAAGTCACATAATTCTGAAGACGACTTAACATAGAGCGCAATTTAGCATAAAGTTGCTAAACCTCTCATATTAAGTTGAACTAATAAGGAAGACTATGTGTAGTAAGAAACATAGTGAATTTTCTGGCAAATAAAATCTGATATATTCGCATTCACATTGAGCAAGTCGCTCAAAATCATTATCGGTACAAGTTCATTGTACAAGATTATTGTACGTGAATGGTAAACCCTTCCATGTTACCAAATAAACCGAAAATAGGAATTTAAAGCCTGTCAACGTTAAATTTCGGACACCAAAATATAATAATTACACTTAATTCAACAAAACCGATTGTTTATTTCACAAAAAATATAGTTATATCTACAAAAGAAACAGCTGATTGAAGTTTTAATCCTTGTTTCTATAAAATTCTCGAACTTTCTGTAGTACGCTCGCCATCAGGTTCCGTACAGTATGCTCTCTTGCAATCATCGGCAGTGGTGGCACGGGGACTGGATTTCAACATTTTTTTGGTAACATTTGACACTTTCTAAAATGACCAAAGTGAACACAAGGGATAAAAAAATTACTACAATTGAAAATGTCATGACATTCTGTAAAAATAAATCATCTCGAGCAGAAATTTACAAACAAGTGCACCGAACTTTTTCCTTGCCGTGAATTTTCAAGGCACAGTACAATCGTATTTCTTCTTCTCGCGTTATATTTTTTGCAACAATAGCATCACGTTCTTTTGCTGGTGTCTTTTCATCACTGCACATTATACATACCAACACATACATATCACAGAACCACGCTCTTAGAGAGAAAAACATAAATTCAAAATTAATAATACTCCATCGTTAGCCATTGGATTTTGATGCAGTTTTTTGCAATAGATCACAAAATTATCATTCTTTGTGAATCTGCACAGTTTATTCCGAAAATATCAGAAGTTTCGAATTCCAAGGTGGGAGTACTGGGGTAAGTACCTGTCCAGGAATGGTTGGCAAAATAGTTTTAGATGGAAAACATTGCATGCGGCATATAAAACTTCTTTATTTTGCAAAACGAGGTAATCGGAAGACATTTTGAGGATTTATGGCCATACTGGCCACTAATAGAGAACCTACGGGATCCGAGTTCTTCCATCATTAAAAGTTTTCCAAAACCTGGCTTTCGACATATTAAACTTCATGATTTTGCAAAACTGTGTCTTCGAAGGACATTCTGAGGGTGTTTGACCACACTAACCACTTAGGAAGGTCCTACAAGATCCGAGTTCCTCTGGGAAAGTGACCATATTCAAATCTTATCCAAAACCTAGCTTGCGACATAGGGAACGTCCATTAATTATGTCACATAAAAAGTGTCTTTTCATGACCCCCCCCCCCCCCCCTTGACACGTTTTGTGTATGGACCTTCAAATATTTTTGTATGTATTGTCACTCTCAAGGTCCCTCTCCCCCCTTACTTCGTGACATAATTAATGGACCTTCCCATATCAAACTATATGATTTTGCAAAACTATGGCTTAGGAGGACATGCTGAAGATTCGTGCAGGCCCTCCGGAGTCCGTGTTCCTCCGGAAAAGTGGCCATATATATATATCATTGCCAAAACCTGGCTTGCGACACATCAAACTTCATGATTATGCAAAGCTAGGTCATGAAAATACGCTTGCAGGATCTCTATCCATATTGGTCATTTAGGGAGACCCTGCAAGATCCAAGTTCCTCCGGAAAGTGGCCATATTTAAATGTTTTCTAAACCTGGCTTGCGACACATCAAACATTATGATTTAAAAAAAAAAAAAAGGTCTGCGGAAGATTTCTGACCATACTGGCTACTTAGGAAGGCTCTGCGGGATCCAGATTCAGCCTGGGTGGAAAAGGAAATTGATCCAAAGACAAAGTTTTGCAAACTCATGCAGTTTGATTTGTCACAAGCCAGGTTTTAAGAACGATTTCAATATGACTACTTTCCCGGAGGAACTCTAATCCCGCACGACCTCCCTAAGTGGCTAGTATGGTCAGACACCCTAAGAATGTCCTCTGAAGACAAAGTTTTGCAAAATCAAGAAGTTTGTTGTGTCGCAGGCCAGGTTCTGGAAAAGATTTGGATAGGGCCACTTTTTCTGAGGAATTTGGATCCCGCAGGACCTGCCTAAGTGGCCAGTATGGTCAGGAATCCTCAGGATGTCCTCCGAAGATCTAGTTTTAATAAATCATAAAGTTTGATATGTCGCAAGCTAGGGTATGGTAAGAAATTGGTTATGACCACTTTTCCGGCGGAACTCGAAATCCTGCAGGGCCACCTCAAGTGGCTAGTATAGTCACAGTATAGTTGCCAGTATAGTTCCAAACACAAAGTTTAGCAAAATCACGAAGATCGATATGTTTGCAAGCCAGGTTTTGGAAAAAAATTGAATATGATTACTTTCCCGGAGGAACTCCGATCTCGTAGGACCTCCTCAAGCGGCCAGTATGATCAGACACCCTCAGAATATCCTCTCAAGACAAAGTTTTGCAAAATCATGAAATTTGGTGTGTCACAAGCCAGGTTTTGGTAACGATTTGAATATGGCCACTTTCCCAGAGGAACTCGGATCTCGCAGGGCCTCCCTATGGTGCCAGTGTGGTCAGACACTTTCAGAATGTCCTCCGCAGACCTTTTTTTTTTTTTGCAAAATCACGAAGACCGATATGTCGCAAGCCAGGTTTTGGAAAAGATTTGAATATGGCCACTTTTCCAGAGGAACTCGGATCCCACAGGGCCTCTTTTAGTGACCAGTATGGTCAGAAATCCTCAGAATGTCCGGTATGGTCAGGAATCCTAAGAATGTCATCCGCAGACCCATTTTTACAAAATCAAAAAGTTTGATTTGATATATATCGCCAGAAATGAAGTTTGATATGCCGCATGCCATGTCTCATGTCCATGAGACAATTTTGAACAAGTGGTTGAGTTCCTGAATCCAAAGTTGCTAAGAGAATTCTTATCGGTTGGATAGTTCCATAGTTCATTTTAGTTTCCGTGTTAAAAATGTTTTTTGTCGGCCTTTTGCGTAGTAAAAAAAAAGAAGGCCCCTTGCTTTGCACTCATTATTTTCTTCCTACAGAGTTTTTAACATCCTACTATGAAAACATAATGAAATCGCATGTATTGTAATCGAAAAAGGCGAATTTGTTCGGGCTTAAATAATGTTGCCTTTGAAGGCATCGGTGGCTTACGGGTTATTGGCATACACCTGCGACTTATCATAACCCCACAAAAAAAAGTTTTATCAAAGCTTTTCTTTCGACTTTATGAACTAGTGAAATGCTGTTCTGAAATGCCGTCTTAGGACTCATTCATATTATTTTATTATGGTCAATTGAATAACCATTTTGCCTCCAGTAAATGCATTAAACGTCAAATTGGTTTTATAGTAGCCATTGCGAAGATAGATTGGCTTTTTGGCAAAACTGGGACTTCTTCCAATCTCCATATTGAAATATAAGAAATAATTGAAATGTGGTAAAACAAACGCACCGAATTTTAAATGTTATCTAAATGAACTGTAGACCAGAGACCAATTTTGGCATTCTTTTGGAAAGCATTTTTGAATTTCTCAGTTCAAAATCAAAAATATAATTTTTTGAATTGTTTTTATTTTGTAATCTCGCATAATTTCCGAGGGACATTAATTTTTAGCTCCAATTAGTGCCAATATTCAGTTTAAATTTAAATGCGCATATGATTCGGAGCATGCTGCGCTGTTAAAAAACTCACTTTGGTTTTTGGATATTTTGCTGTCAAACAAAATTTCCTGCAACACTAGAATTTATTTCTTAGATTTTATTTACTGCTAAATGAATCAGTAGAGCAGAGAATTGAAAACAGCAGAACAACAAAAACCAATCACGGTATCACAGGGAAGTTTGACAGCTGTGGCAATTTGACCGTATACCGGTTTTCATGGCAGCCAATAGGTTTTATGAAGGTTGTTGGTCACAACATCCTTCACTAGAACATTTTGAAAATCTTTATGGTTTTATCAACTTGTTTTCACAACCGTCTATAGAGTGGGCCTCTTTATACAAATTTCGGCTTTAAAGAATCATAGAAGAAGAGTTGGTAGACATAACAGTTTTGAATGTAGTTTTATAAACACAGCCAAAAAGAGGGCTATACGGCTGGAATAAAACTAAAATTGTTACTTTGGAAGTACGGATCGATGAAACCTCCTGCCCCAAAATGCACACCAAACAGTGATTTTCTAGGGATGCATTGCCACTTGATGGACCAAATTTGGCAATTCTGCTTGTTCATATATCCGTTCATCCAGAAATGGGCCTCGTCGATAAAGAAAGTTTTTCGGACAAAATCGGATTCTGTTCCCAATTGCTCCAAACCCCAATCATCGAACATACGGCGCTATCTACGATCTTGGCTCAATTAAGTTGAAGTCTGCGAGAGGCCGAGTTCTTGTTTGCGGCGCGGAATCCACTGCCATGGATCTCCAGTGCACTTTCGCGTAAAGTGGCGATATTCTTGGCAGACTTAGCGTTTCGGGGTCGTACGAGTGGTGGTTGAGCTTTCACCGAAACAGTTTCTCGAATTTGTTCCACGTTTTGCGAAAAATCCTCTTGGTAGGAGGATTATTGTGACCATAAAATGGGCGAAGCGCTCGGAACGTCGCCCGCAAAGAACACTTATTTTGATAAACCCAATTTTATCATGTGCACGTGTTGTTGGACGCTATAACTCTCCATAGTAATTTGGTAAGGCACATTGAATAAATGACAGGTAATTTGAAGCTTGTAGTTTCAAAAAGGTGCATTCGACTGTCAAAGTTAGGAAACTTACAAGTAACGACCCTTTATAAGATAAATACAGAGAACTCTACAACCTCTCATAAGTGCTTCAGGTGTTTGCGAGTTTGTTAGTTTGTTAGGTAAAGTCATTCTTTTGCTTTACGATGCATTTCGTACTACAATGCATTTAAAACGTCTGTATACTTTGAAAATTGATAAGAATATTGGTCGTGATAACTTTTCGATATTATTGATATTATCGAAATTTCGTGTAACAATCTGAATCATTAGTCGACATAGTATGATTAGAAACTATTTGAACTTCATTGCTTGACTGCTACGTTGTCCAATGTGATCGTCAATCATCTTACGTACCTGATCTGGACCAATGTCCCTTCAGGACCGCAACTACGCCACAATGTTTTGCCAAGAACCTCGGGCAGCTTTTTTGCAGTTACTCGAGCGTTCTAGACTTTCTAGGTCTTGTTCCACTTGGTCCAACCACCTAGCTTGCTGCGCTTCCCTGCGTCTTGTACTGGCCGGATTCGAGGCAAACACCATTGTCGCGGGATTCAACCTATTCTGCTTGAAGTTTCAGCCTGATGAACAGCTGGGTAACCACCTGGCTCGTTCTTCCGATCATTTCACGTCGTCAGCGAAGCAAATGAACTGGCTGGATTAGTTGAAAATCGTTCCCCGCATGTTAAAGCACGCGCTTTTCATAACACCTTCTAGCGCAACAGTAGGCAGAATTGTCCATCGCCTTGCTGAACTCCTTTGAGTGCTTCGAACGAGTCCAAAAACTCACCCGATATCTTCACACAGGACTGAACACCATTCATCGTTGCCTTGTCCTGTCAGTTTCCCGGTAAAACCTTTCTCGTCCATCGTCATGCTCGTCATCTCCGCCTCTGGCCAACAACAAGGCCAAGGCTGCCTAACGGAAATTCTAAAAGCACAAGTCTCTCTATTTCTGGTTTCGATTCAGAAATCTGAATCATCAGTATTAGTATAAACGATTAGCACAGCGATGCTTTTCGAAGTAGAAGGCGAATATTCAATCCTAGTTGAAGCGAAATTCAGAAGCGTTTTGGATATCGCAATTTTCAATACGATATCCTTTAATGCCACCGTTGCTACTTCTGCTCCATGTCTATCCGATATTTGTCCGATATTCTCTGAACAGTTTTCTACCATGTTTTCCATTTTGTGTAGTCAGAGCCTCTAAAAATGAAGCTAGGTCCGTTCATCAAATTAATGAGAACTTTATTACGAAGCCGATATAATTGCGTCTACAACTAAATTGAAATTAGTGGCTTTTCGCTAAACCTTCTGTGTAACTTTAGAATTGTTTTTCATTATTGACTAAACTTCTGGGTGGTATTCCAACTATCCTTGGCAAGTGGACGTTTTCCGAATCTTTGGAAAAGGCCTGTCTGTTTCCTGTCCACAACAGAGAGAGTAGACGTAATGCCAACAACTAATGTTGGCCTTGTCAAAACTCTTCAAGCTGCTCATCTTTGAACCTATATTTCTCCATTGCAAGAGTTACATTAGTGAAGACCAGCATGGATTTACGGCAGCACACCTTTTATCGATTACCGTGGATTCTCTTGGACGTTAGCTACTTAATATGCCAGCTGGCTTCAATGCTGGTTCGTCCCATTCTTGAAATAATTTCTGTTTGCATTTCAAATGATATTTTCTGGGCATTAAGAATAGATCGTGTTCAGTGTAGATTTATACGGTTGGCCTTATGTCATATGCGTTGGAGGGATACGTCAAATCTCCCAGCCTCCCCGGACCGATGACGACTGCTAAACATGGACACCTTTGAAAAAAGACGGAGCACACAAGTTTATAGATTACCAGACCCCAGAGTCCTATGGAGTTCAAAGTAAGCACGGTCTTCCATTAACACACAAGGGGCGTCTCCAAATTTCGCAACTGCTGTTGCTATCTTCAAATTTAACCACCACCTCGAACTCGTCTTCTCCAACTGTTACAGTTCGGACTATGCCACCGAACTGGAACATAGTTTTCAACCTATTCTCTTTTAATCCAACTTTTTCCGCTAGATGCATTGATCAGCAACCGCCTGTAACGTTCTTCCGACAATATTCACGTCATCAGCGAAGCAAATGAATTGGCTGGATTTATTGAAAATCGTTATGTTAAATGTCGAAGTCCACACGAATGTTAAATCCGGCAATTTATATAACACATTCTAGAGCTATACCTATAAAACAAGAGGCAGGAAAGATCATGGGTCTTGTCGAAGTCCTTCGCGTGTTTCAAACGAGTTCGATAACGCATCCGATATCGCCGCATCAGCACTTCACACCATCCAGCGTAGCTTTGATCAGTCTAGTCTGACTTCCTGGGAAACCCGTTCTCGTCCATAATATTCCATAGCTCTATGCGATCAATAGTATCGTATACGGCCTTGAAATCGATGAATAGTTGATGTGTAGGGACGTGATATTCTCGGTACTCGGTACTCGGTAAAGCAGATTGCGATGGGCGGGACTAGGAGTTCTTCTATAATCTAGAATACTTAAAACTGAAGCTAGACTAACCAAGGTGTGATCAAAGACCGAAATAAAAGTTCGCGACTTGTTTGTATTTTGAAAAAGACCGATTGTTGCAATGCCTAATCTCAACGTTCTCGGACAACTTGAAAATGGACTGAAAGAAGGCTTTGAAGCTTGGGAATACGGTAGACAAACTATTTGTAATGATGGATCTCTAATTGTAAGGACCAATCGACCAAAGTGTTCTATGATAATCCGGAATAGAAAACAGAATCTCCCACATGATCAAACGTAGTCAGAGATCGAAATGAGCTGTTTGCGTTTGAAGATACTCCAAAACTGACATTTGTTATGATAGTGGATCTCTGGATTACAAGAAGTTCTCAGATAATTTAGAGAACATTGAAATAAAGCTAGACTAGCAAAGATGTGCTTGAAGACTAAATTAGGAGTTTGCGATTTTAGCAGTTAAAAAGGCTGTTTGTTGGCAGATTTACAGCAGATTTACAAGACTGTACCCGAAGGACTTCTTAGATAATCTAGAATATTTCAAAAGGAAGATATACTACCCAAGGTGTGCTTGAATACGAAAAAAAGCTTTTTGTATCGTTTGTTGATCTAGGTTAATGGACCAATAATCCGAAGAATTTTCGGATAACCCACCAAACAAGTGATTGATCGGGAGGGAACTATTGAACGTATGACTATTAAAATGACATTGAAGCTCTTCCGCTTGTGAATACGTCAAAGTAAAACTGTTCTCACGATACATCCATGTGAATTAGACTGCCCTACGAAAAGCTTCGCTAGAACCAGCGAACTCAACGCCCTATTGAAAAGTTGTAGATATGAACAATATCGACTGTCTCTGAAGCTGCTGCCAAGGATACACCCAAGATAAAAAAGCAAGATTGTAATGCAATTTCGCATGATTTGGTTTCATTTCTCGTAATAGATCGCAACTTTGAGAAAAAATGCAACATTGGTCGTGGGCAAAAAAGCAACACATCAATTCGATTAGAAAAATTCAATGTGTGCGTGAGGTTGCACAGTTGATTTGTAGTAGTGAATTCAATGACTCACAAAAAAAAGATTACGATCCGCTACTGAGAGTCGAACCGCGACCGTCAGCATGACGGTGTCTCACCCATATTGAGAAGTTGTTGACGGTTGTACAAAAACCCAACGGTTGCTGCGACTGGCGAGGCACTAGGCATACAGCGATAACCGCTTGCACACACTTGCATGGCTTTGTTTATACCATAAAAAGCTATGTGGATCATGATGGGCAAAATTGCCTTTTCAGAATCATGCGGATTTCTCAAGATATGATTGCAAAAACTGCAATTGCATTTTTTGCTACAATTTCAAGTTTTGGGTGTAGATTGCAGCCTGAACTTTGAGTCAACCTGATCAAGTGCTTTGTCTATGACTGAAATTTTCCGTGGTGTTTGACCAGACATGGTGTTAAAGTGAAGTAATTTCAGTTAATTGCGGTACTTGTGCCTTATACACAGCGAGGTCTCCGTCAGGTATTCTAAAAGACGTTCTCAATGGATTCCAGATTCTGTTCAAGTACTAACTAACGCTAGCGCTACCAAGGCAGTATGTTTGATGATATTGTAGGGAACACCCCAACTAATGCTACCTGGAAGGTGAACGAACTGGCAGTGGATGCTGGATTCAGCAACGAGACGCTTTTGAAAACTGGGTTAGCTCCTTTGTAGTCCCTCGATTTTATTTTTACAATGAGAATTTGTATACTCGGTTTATTAATTTATGAAGAGCAAAGTATAAATTGCAGTCCCCATTTGTTTGTTAACTATTGAGAAGGGATGGATTACGAGTTCAGCTCTCTGAAGGTTTACCTAAAATAAACTGCACTATATCTCCTATCATGCTGCATCAAATCAGTTGTTTGACTCGTACTGGGAGTAGTGTTCCAAATATCTGATCCGTTCTCTTCATATATTTATTCACATCTTAATACTTTACAACATAATTCAAGCAAAGTTGAAACTAGTCATCCTGAATCCATTTTCATCACTACGCGGCGCTAGTGTGCAAGTAAATTTCTTACAAATGCTTTTTCTTTAGATCATGACCAAATGGATGGTTTCAGTCTTCGACAAAGGTGTTCAGCAGGTCCAGGTCTTTTGATTGATGAACAGAAGTTCTCGGTACGTGGCGCTAGTGGACAAGTGAGTTTCTTGAGCATAATGTACTGTTTTATCCAGTCTATATAGAAGGTTCACGTCTTCGATAAAACATGTTCGGTAGTTCAGCACCATTACTTTGATGAAAAAAGGTTCAGAATTAAAAAAGAGTAAAAATTACAGCCTAAGAAAGAAGGGGAAGATTGTAGTATGCTAGTGCAGTATGCTGAAGCAGAATAGAAAAAAAAAAAAGTTTGTGCAAATAGTAAGGATCCCATGATATAGCATATTCTGGTTATTCCGTCACATACTAGTGCCACGTAGCGAGAAAATTTTGAACTGGTAGTCACCATTCTAAAGGTCTTGATCCACTGAAGAACGTTGTCGCTGACAGAAACATAATATCTGGTCAGGGTACCTAGCTATAGCATTTTCCTGACAACAATTAGCAAACAAGCGCCACCTAGTGGGAATATTGTGAACTGCTGGTCATCAATCAGAATGTTATGTTCCACTGAACAACACTGTCGAAGACAGAAACATTCTATCCGGTCAAGATACCAAAATTTAGCACATTCCTGAAAATAATTAGCACATTAGAGCCGCGTAATGAGAGAATCCTCAACTATTCGCCAATGAGTAGGCTTTTAATGTTGCCGAATTATTTTATGTGAAGCAATTTTATCGCAGACACCCTATAATTGTCCAAATGGTGTCTGACTGAATGCGATCATTCGTTGAAGTTTGAGAGCCTTGTTGACTCGAATCTCATGTTTGCTTGTATCAAATTTAAAGGAAAAAAAAATACTAAAACTGATTTCATTTTCTTTCCTTTTTTTCAGGTGAGTGTCTAAATGATATCGTCACATCGCCGACTAACAGCTGTTCCATTCGGTTGAGCGCTGTCACGCCTGTCAACCGTAAAGTAAGGTTTTATTGTCTCTCCAAAGTGGTGGAATTTCATCATCGTCAGCTGCCGTAATAGTCGACTCCGAAAAGATTATTTTCTACAACATAATCACACATACCCACGCACACACACACAGATCATTCTAAATACGACTTCATTACTAGTGCTACTGGGTTGCTGCAGAAACAAAACACATCCCGTCTCGTGAATCTATTCTTGAGCTAATGGATTCGAACATAAGAAGACCGCAGCAGCGTGCAGTTTGATGGCAACCGACGACGACGACGACAACAACAACAACAACACCGACGATAAACACGACGCTAGTAAATCTCAGAATCAAGTTTATTTGGGCATTGCAAGCGGTTGCTTCCGCACGGTGCCTTATTACGACGAGGCCTAGCAGGGGCATTCATCGCCGGGCCGGTTCGGTTGGTTGTGAGGTAATCTTTCGCCGTGCTTTCCCACACAGTTGCAGTGAAAGTCGTACCCTAGCAGAGAAGTTTCGATTTCGATGCACCAACTGCCGACGATTGTCATTCAGAACGGTCGATTTACGACGCATTGCTGGCTTGGTTTTGTGTCTGCTGGGCGAGCAATCCCAATCTCGGTGCGATTAGCAGCGTTGCCAGATGTGTTGCAAACTTATCGGGTCAAACGTTTGATATCGGTGTTTGTAGGGAATTTACCTAGATGGATTTACCTATTCTAGTCCAGCTTAGCAGAGACAATTATGCTATGAGTATTTTCGCAGAGTCTTGCAAACATCTGAAGTTTATGTTTGTTTGCATTCAGTTTATATATCTATGACAAACGACAGAATTATTCAGAACGGGTTGAAAGGTTTTTATGTCACTTTATTATTCGGCTATCGTTCCATTTTAACTGCATGAGAAAAATGAAGTTCTATTATAGACGGAACCAAAACAGCAGAATTATTGAGTTTATGCGGGTTAATTTGAAGAAAAATATGTTTTAAGAAAATGGCTGTCTAGCTATTTAATAGGTCGTTAAATTAAAGCTTAACAACTGTACATAAATATTCTGTGAAGTGTTTTGATGGAAGAAAATATAGCATTAGTGGTTTCGTTAGCCGAGAATGTCAACATTGCCGAACCCATCATTTCTAACATTTTCATTAATTCTATGTACTTATCATTATTGGTCGATCAATATAAAGAACAAGAACCCTTTGCTGTCAAAATACTTGATCTTTCGACCGGGTCAATACATTATACTCGTGTCTTGAAAAATGAAGCTCAAAGCTTATTTTGCGAGGTAACAGCTGAATAACTTTTAAAAATTTAGTCAGAAGATTCTTCTGTTCTTCTGTTTACTAAATTTCTCCTTCCAGAACATTTTTTTTACCTAAATTCATTCACTTTAAAAAAAAGCTGCAAGTTTTCTTAAGAAGGGCGTTTATGTCTTGTTATAATGCAATGTTTTGATGAACAAATCAGATTGATATCTCTCATCTATCACGAGATTCTAGAATTCATTCACCCTCAACGGAGCATACATTTTAATGTTTTACAAATACTTTTCAGAATTTTTGTGAACCTCAAGACATAGAAACTTGTTTTTTTTTTATCTGCGTGAAGAGTTTTTTTTTCGTTACTACTTTGCCAAATTTATTCTTTTTTGTAGCATTTGAACGTGTTTTTGTTGCATGGTAAACAAATGCGGCATTTTGCGCACAGTTGTCTGAAACCCAAAACTTCAGCCAAAATATGCCATTTTGTTTTGTGGGTTTCTATGGTTCACAGTCGATCGATGATCTTCCAAAACCATGTATTTTTGGTGAACGGTTGGAAATGAAGGAGAAGCTCCTTTAATACTTTCACCATCTTTGCCGATAAACCTTTCAAAACAAAGAATTTAATCACTGCTTGATGTTCATATTTTTTCAATGTTGAAAAGTAAACTGACACGTCAACTTCAAATGGCTTGTAAGCAAAGAATGAATTGATAGATCAAAATCAAATTTTTGAGTACGTTCCTATAAAAGACGACATATTATAATGGCGTAGAAATTTTGGTTGTTCTACTGCTCCATAGATGTCGCTTTCTAAACTTGTTGACTAACCTAGTAGATGTGCAGGCGACTTTGAAAAGTTCAATGCACTCAACGGATGTCTCAACTATTTTAGGGTCTCATAAATAGCAGGGCCCATGTTGCTATGAATGCTAGAATTTTTTCGAATTTTTAGAAATTGTGTAGAAAAAAGTTCGGAAAACCTATGGAACGTTTCAAACTTCTTTGAAATACATATGACATCCTAAATATTCCGAGCAGTTTACTGGAGAGTCTATAAATCTTCTGAAATGCCCGAAAAGCAACAGGAGAATAGTGGCAAACCAGACAAAACTAAGAAGCACTCCAATAAATAATTACAATACAAGAAAAAAACTTCGAATTATTCAGTGAACATAGACATAATAATTGATACAAAATTTCCTATAAATGTCTGACTCTTTAGCAAATTTTAGAGAACACTGTTAATTTTTAACTAGTTGCCATCGTTCCTAGTACTCCTTTAATATCTACCAACATAGTCCAAGAAGTCACTAAATTTCTAACATGCTATTTTGGATCCTAAACATTTTTTTCGAATTTAGTTAAATTGTTGAGCAGGCAACAAAATGGCTGAAAGCCTTACCACACTTGCAATATCGGAATTTTTAAATTACTTTCTCTTACAATTTTTATAAAATCCATTGAACTTCGGAGGGGTCTAGATTTTTTATTATTAAATTCTCTGTGCAGTTGTCGATTTTTTGGAAAGTCATTTGAAATGTTCTGCAGCTCCTTTTGCTTTCCTAGCATTTTTAGCTTATTGCTTTCACATTGCTTATTTCCTGCTCTCAACAAAGTTTTCTTTATTCCTTTTCCACAGTTCAGGAGCATTCGATGCCAGGTACAATTTTTGAATTAGTATGTTTGAGTGACAAGCACAATAATGTCCATGGGGTTGAGAAATTTTCTTAACAAAACCAAATTTCTCAAGACCAAACCGGAATTCGAAACCAGTCTCCTCCAGCATAATGTTGCTTTGTAGCTCTGCCTTAAACGAATGAGCTAAACGAGTACTCCTTGTTCTGAAGTCATTAGCATTTTCAAAATGTCACTAGAATTCCTTAAAGCCGCATGACATCTTTAAAAAAAACGCATGGAATTCTGTAAGAAAATCTTAGCAACTTTCTCAGACCTCGAGAAACAAGTGAAGGTTTCCAAAATATGGATATGTATTTAAATTTCGATGACATTCTGGGAAACCATATGACTTTATTAAGTCCTATAAATTCTAAATTTCTAAGAAGTTCTTTCTTATAAGTATCGTAGCATAAATGATAAATAATCCTTTTGACAGTCTGTAGAGCAACGCGGAGATTTTTCTTCCTGAAGAATTGTATTTTAAACTGATCGTCTTAAAAACTTAAATATTTAATTTTGATGTCCGTTGAATGTCATAGAAATCTTCAAATCTCTTGAAAAGTCATTTGAATTTATGGGAAGCCTGGAGCAATTTTGGAAATTTTGTGAATCTTTTTCTAGTCCAACAAGCATTCTCGGAATTAGTTTTTTGGTTAGTTTTTTAAGAAGTTTTTAAGTATCCATAAACCCTAATAGGTATTTGAAATCGTAAGAATATCAATCACATAATGTTTCAAGCTTATCTTAATGACATTTTCGTTGTTGATAGGTATTATAACATGTTATAAACTGTGTAGTTTAAACAAGGGATTTGGATACCCAACAAACATCGGTGTTGAATTAGAGCTTGTTCAAACAAATTTGGAGAAGCTATTCAGCTATTCTAGAGGAAACAGCTGAATAGCTTCTCCAAATTTGCTTGAACAAGCTCTAATTCAACACCGATGTTTGTTGGGTAAGGCTCGTTTCGCTTAAGACAACTGGGAAATGAAAAAAAAGAAGTTGCAATAAATTGGAAAAAACAGAGTGGCTACGAATTCGGGAAATGCGGTAAAAAGTCGGGAATTTAAAAAAAACTTTAGCAAAATTCGGGAAAAGTCGAGTTTATTTTTTTTCCGTCATTTTGTTGTTCACTGACGACTGCAAAACATTTGTTAGTTTTTCTTTCCTCTCAGTGTAAATGTCTGTTTCTTCGCCTTTTTAGTGAATTTTTCTGTGATTCTGATTTACTTCGAAGTTTTTTAGTGTTACAGTATTTGTATTTTGTATTCGGTATTCCAAACGTATCTTGTTCGGGATTATGAGACTATCTTCTCATTTTCTCATGGAAATGAATAAATTCTATTTTTCTGACGCGGTTCTATCTATCTGAGCAGTTTGAATCGATCTAATCCAGATTAATCGTGTTTTGAGACTTGAAAGCAAAACTTTACGAAATTTGCTCAGCATGTTAGGTAAATACTACACGAGACATTTACCCTTGTTCAGATGGTTTTGTTTTCAATCGCATACGAATATTCCACTGAATTCAGAGCAAATGAATGAAAATTTAATAGAACTGGCACGTTTATGGTTATTTTTTTTCTTGACTAAGCAGGGGTTGAAACTTCTATCAAAACATGCTTCTTACCTGAGAGATACAGGTTTTGTGTTTTAGTAACCTGGATAATTCTCATGTTTGGTAGAAATTCGTGTTTCATTTGTGTGGGAGTCCTCCCTTCCAGATGAAGGAGAAGTTTCAAACCACCATACAATCATTGCCCCCATATGCCAAATTTGGTTCCATTTGCTTAATTAGTTCTCGAGTTATGCAGAAAATTGTGTCTCATTTGTATGACAGCCCCCCCCCCCCCTTCCTCTTCAGAAAAAGGAGAGGCCTTGAACAACCATAGAAATATTCTTGGCTTAAAAAACCCCCACATGCCAAATTTAGTTCGATTTGCTTGATTAGTTTTCGAGTTATGCAGAATTTTATGTTTAATTTATATGCCCCCCACCCCTTACAGAGGGGAAGGGGACTTAAAGTGCCATAGAAACATGTCTTGCCTTCAAAAACCTCAACAGTCCTAATTTGGTTTCATTTCCTTCGTTGGCTCTCGAGTTAGGCTAAAAAATGTGTTTCATTTGTATGGGAGTCTCCTCTTCTAGAAGGCAGAGGGGTTTTAAACCACCATAGAAATATTCTCTCCTTCAAAAACCTCCACCTGCCAAACTTGGTTTCATATGCTTGATCAGTTCTCGAGCTATGCAGAAATTTGTGTTTCATTTGTATGGGAGCCCCCTTTTCAGAAAGAAGGGGTTTCAAGTCACTTTAGAAACATTGCTTGCCTTCAAAATCCTCCATCTGCCAAATGTGGTTCCATTTATTTGATTAGTTCCCGAGTTATGCAGAAACTTGTGTTTCATTTGTTTGGGACCCCCCTTCCCCCCCACCAGACGGCGGAGGAGTCTCAAACTCCCACAAAAACATTTCTCTCCTCCAAAAACCTCCACATGCCAAATTTGGTTCCATATGCTTGGTCAGTTCTCGAGTTATGCAGAAATTTGTAATTCATTTGTATGGAAATCCCCGTCTTACAGAGGCCGGAGGGGTCTCAAACCACCATGGAAAAAAATTTGCTTTCAAAAACCTCTACCTGCCAAATTTGGTTACGTTTACTTGATTAGTTTTCGAGTTATGCAGAAACTTTGCATAGGACCTCCCTCCCCCCATTCCTTACAGAGAGAGGAGGGGTCTCGAACTACCGTAGAAACGTTTATTGCTTTTAAAATCTCCACATGCCAAATTCGGATTCATTTGCTTTATTAGTTGTCGAGTTATGCAGATATCTCAGTTTCATTTGTATGAGAGCCCTCCCCCCCTCTAAAGAGAGGAGGGGTCTCAAACCACCACAGGAACATTCCTCGCTTCAAGAAAACTCCACACGTAGAATTTGGTTCAATTTGATTGATTAGCTCTTGAGTTATGCAGAAACTTCTGTTTCATTGGTATAGGAGCCTCTTTTCCCGAGAGGGGAGGGGTCTCAAACTACCATAGAAAGATTTCTTGCTCTCTCTTACTCTGCAATGTGCATTGGAATCATGGACTATGTCGCCATGCCATCTGAGCATAGGAGCTACATACATGAAACATGTCGTACAATGTTCAAGAAGTGTGAAATTATCATCTGCCATCCATTTCCATTCATAATAGTCGTTCAAGTCTCTCCAAATTGTCCTGGAGTTCAAGTTGAATGATATACTAGATCAACCATGACTGTGCTGCTGTCCTTTGTAATGCAGCATACCCAAGTGGATTCAAAGAATCTATACGAAGGAAATTTAATATACTTTTTACTCCATATAAAATGTTCTAGGTTTTCCAAATTGTGCTGGAGTTTAGATAGTTTGTTGCAATTAGTTCAACCAAGACTAATGTATTCCTGAGTATTGGATAATGTCTCCGCTGATTTATAGTTTCAGTGCGCATCGTTTTTTGAACCCGTTTCCATTAATATTTGTTGTTCTTGGTGCTCCAGGTCGTTTTGGAGTTCAAGTCATCCAATCTATTGAATCAACAACAGCTATAATGTAGTTCGTATGGAAGAAGCATACTCAAACAGACTCTCGGAGGCTGTGTGCATAAAAAGCAATCTATTTTTCTTTATATCAGATATCATATGTTCTCCAAATCATCATGGAGTTCAAATCAAATCATCTACTAGATCAACCATATGACCCATTGGCCTTAGTAACGCAGAATACCCCTACAGACTCAAAGAGACTATACGAATGGAATATAGATGTTTTAGGTTTTCCGAATAGTGCTGGAGTATAGATAGTTCGTTGCCATTAGTTCAACCACGACCAATGTAATGCCATTAACATCGCTGACATATACAAAATATACGAACAAAACAATGCTAGAAGACATTTTTGCAAGAACATTTGTGAAGCATATGAATTGGATATTGAATGAATTAGATATATTCCCTACATAGATAAAACGAAATAATGAATTTTCTGTGTTATTAACTGCAGGTAAATAAAATGCTAGATTTGGCAGAAAACAATGGGATATTTCATGTAAATTCAAGCCAGATAACGCCTGAATCTAGCCTGTTGTATGGAAGATCACAAACATTGTTGGATGGCGCATGAAAGATTGCAAACAATTTCGTTGTTGAAGCCTTATTTCGCTTGGAATTCTAGGCGATAATCGCTAGAGATTTGAACCTACTCAGTATGACTTTATAGTATGCAGTATTGATTGCAAGTGTAGTAAGATAGTTTGACTGGGATGTAATGGTTGACAAATTTAGCCCGAATGTAGATTGCAGAGTGGTCCAGAATGCGAATTTGACTGGAAAGATACATTTTCAGCCTAAGTTTGAATGTTTGGAGCAAAATGGTCTTCCACAAAGTTATTTCTAATAGAATATCTAACTTTTTTATTTGCGGAAATAAAGGCATACAGTATTCAAAATAAATGTAGAATAAATAATTTCAAGCAACTGTGATGGTATATTTTTTTCTGTACCTCTTGATATGACCAAATAAGAGCATTTTTTTCGGTTTCAGAAACGGTGCCGTCAAAAAAAATTTTTTGCTCTACCTTTTTTATTTTAAATTTACCAACAACGTATTCTTCTTATGTTTTTTAAAACATAAAAAGATAAAAGTTTTCACGTGTAATATCTTACCGATGTCTTCTACCGTTAGCGAGTAATTAACGATTTTCTTATCAAACTACGCCCTTTTCAAATGTGTTTTACTCAATTTAAAAAAATAAACTATCTCCAGTTTCCGGATATGATGATTAAAATCATTTCAAATTCTGTTGAGAAATATTTTTTGTCATTTGCCCCAACTAAAAAAAACAGCATTTGAAAAAGACCTATTTTGTTTACAAAAACCATAATAACTTTTGTAGACATACGCTAGAGACAATTGCACCAAAAGTTGTAACTTTAATTGTTCAAGAATCAATAGAAAGACAACTTTGCTAAAAAAATTGAAATAAAAAAGTTACACCAAAATAACTGATTTTTATTGGGACACCCTAAGCTACTTAGGAAAAAATGCTCTAGTTCGGTCATATCAAAAGGTACAGAAAAAAATATACCATCAAAGTGGCTTGAAATTATTTATAGTACAACTTTTCCGAATAATGTATGCCTTTATTTCTGTAAATAAAAAAGTTAAATTTTCCATATATCTGAAAAACAGGACCACCCTAGTTTTCATTCACACCAAAAGAAGCGCCTTGTTATTAAAAACAACTTTGTGGAAGACAATTTTGCTCCAAGTTAAATTCGCATTCTGGACCATTGTGCATTGGTCACACTGTAGTTCTTATGGATGAAGCATATGAAAAGGTTCTTGAGGTATCTTGGGGTTATAATCGACGATAAGCTGTCCTTTGTCAGCCACGTCGATTACGGTTGCAAGAAAGCCTCAATGGCTATATCGACATTATCCCGCATGATGTCGAATAGCTCGGTGATGCACGGGAGTAAGCGTAAACTCCTGGCCAGTGTCGCTCTGTCTATACTTAGGTACGGTGGGCCAGCATGGATCACCGCCTTGATTACCAAGAGCTACGTAAGTAAGCTAGAGAGTACGCACATGCTTATGTGCCTAAGAGTGGTTAGTGTATACCGAACGGTATCACGCGACGCGGTCTGCGTCCTAGCGGGGATGATGCCAATAGGTATGGTCATAAAAGAGGACGTAGAATGCTTCGAACAACGTGGAACAAGAGGTATTCGGAAGACCACTAGAGCCGCATCCATGGTTAAGTGGCAAAGTGGCAAAGGCAAACAACTCCACCAAAGGTCGGTGGACCCACCGACTAATCCCGGAATTAACCGGGTGGGTCGGTAGGCGACACGGGGAGGTGAACTTCCACTTAACGCAGATATTGTCTAGCCACGGCTGTTTTAGACAATACCTGCATACATATGGGCAGGCACAGTCCTCCGCATGCAGCGAGTGCGCGGGAGTCGCGGAAACTGCGGAACATGTGTTCTTCGCATGTCTTCGCTTCGACGGCGCGAGATCCGGCATGATTACCGCAAGCGGTCACGACACGACTCCGGACAATTTGGTCCTGAGGATGTGCCAGGGCCGGGACGTCTGGGACGCGGTATGCGTAGCAGCCACCCAGGTTGTCCTCGATCTCCAACAAAAATGGCGAAACGACCAAAGCCAGGTCGCAGGGACCACCTAACTACTAAAGCCCTAAGTAGTTAGACATAGTGGGTGCTTAACAAGGGAACGTCCATTAATTACGTCACGCAAAAATTGACTTTTTATTACCCTCCCCCCCCCCTTGTCACGTTGACCTTAACATTTTTTAGTATGGATCGTCACGTTTTCCCAAACCCCCCCTCCCCCCTTACTGCGTGACATAATTAATGGACCTTCCCCAAGCACAATAGCCCCCTCCCCGAATAATACCGAAAGGTGTTTCCGGGGAGGGTTCAGGGCTTAAGGCACGGGTGGGTTTTTAAGTGGGTCGAGGAGTTGGTACCCTCATCCCCACACCCTGAGTTCTTCAGGTGTCTGGTTGCAGATTTTCCATCCCGCCTGAAAAAAAGGGGGTACGGCCTACTGGAGGCTCTAGCAAAGTTTGACGTTAGACTGTGCAACGAGGGCAGTATACTCCGTAGAGATGGCCGGGAATCCATCATCGACGTTATGTTCTGTAGTCCGTCACTGTTGGAAAACATGAACTTTAGGGTTAGTGAAGAGTACACACATAACGGTCATCAAGCGATCCACTATTGTATCGGTCGGCAAACCCCCATGGTGATGTGGAGGTCGAGATCATGAGAAAGGTAGTGGAAAACAAAGGAATTTGACAAGGATGTCTTCGTTGAAGCTCTTCGAGCAGAAATTGGAACTCCCTTTCAGGAAGCTGACCATAGTTTGAGAAAATCTCCTATGACATTTCTGTACCATATTCTCCGCGTGGGCGATGAAAGACGTTTGCTGCCACCAGCCGATGGTTAAAATGAAATTGGGACATTGATTTATGTCACTCAGAAAAGGAAAAGGGAAATGAATAGTTGGAAAGATCAGTTGACCAGAGTACACTGTTCGGTGTACAGAATAAAAAATTATTTATATTGTCGTTGGGAGCATTGAGTCTGAAGAGGTTAAGTAATGCTCCTTTTTTTCCCTAAACGGTTGAGACTTCCGCAATAACTTTAGTCCTAGCCCTATACGGCCTATAGTTATAGCGCCATTACTCGCTCTCTGAAATGAGAATAATATATACTTTAACATATTGTCAATTTAGGCTTCTTCCCTATATTTTGGAAATTTCGTGAAGTAAACTGCTCTTTACGAATGATGGAACACTTAATCAATTGAAATTGTGAAACTTACACAAATTCTAGCTGATTCAGGAAATCACAAACATTTAAAGATTGAATAGTGTCATGGTGTGAGTTCGACACACACTTTCCATCTCAATGAATAGCAGTGACTTGTTTATGTTAAAAACCCCTTTAAGAAGTTTCTTTAACTGATTCAGGATAAACATGGTACTTGGAATGAACATAGTGACTGTATAGAAGGAATTAATTTTTGAGTTTTCAAAATTATTGTTTGATGGCCACTTATAACAATTTGTAGGGAACGATGAGGATAGCCACATTAAACCCCAAGCTCAATTGTGTTTCTTAATAGAGATATTTGATAAGTGATCATATTTGCGTTGCAATGCTTTGCGTTAATGATCAGATAATTCGTAGATTGCACGCTCAAAGCGGGTATTAGACTTAAAGGGTGATACGGTCAAAATTTGGTCAAGGGAAAACGCGTGTAAATCGGTGAAATCGTTGATTTAAAAAATCAAATTAAATTTCTTTTTTAAGTTCAATTAGTATAAAATTCAGGAAAAATATTCAGTTAGGCTTCCGCTTTTCCAAATCCGAATTGCCGGGCCTTACGCTTGATCCCTGCCATCAGATTTTGTACAGCCACCTTGTCCACCTTCTTCGCCGCAGAAAGCCAGTTTGCCTTGAACTGCTGCTCGTCCTTAGCAGTTTTTTTGGTCTTCTTTAGGTTCCGCTTGACAATAGCCCAGTATTTCTCAATTGGACGGAGCTCTGGCGTGTGGGGTGATTCAAAAATGACGTCCATCAAATTTCAGGTTTTTCAACCCCCCTCCCCCCTCTGTCACACTTTGTCACAAATATGATTACCCCCCCCATTGGACGTCACACTTCTGAAAAAGAATATATGCATATTGGTTTTATCGATTTCAATAATAACGTGTATTTTAGTTCAAATTGAATCATTTACATGTGTAAAGTTCTTCTGTCCACGGATAAGGGAAGTGTGTTTTGATGGAAATAACTGGCAGAGATAAGTCAAGATATTTGTTCGACATTTTTTCTTCTGCAAGATATTTTATACAACATTATTTCACGGTTCAGGAAAATTGTTCGGAACAATCAGAAAAACACCGTTTGTATGGCGAAAAACATCAAACCAACTTTTATGCGATTGCAAATTTTGATATATCGATATTGGATGTTGATCTCGAGATATGGAAAATTATATGGAAACATACATAATTTTTCTTGTAGAGAAGACGCGCAAAACATCATGCCTCGTAGAAAAAAGTTCTGAAAAATCTTGAAATTACTCAAAAGTCCGAAAAAGAATATGATCAGAAAGTGAAAAAGAAATGAAATCATGAATATTCGAACAGAAATAATTGTTTTTGATTGCAAAATTTGATATTTAGAACAATAAAATTTGAAAGCGGTGAGTTTTTTGTTTTTGAAATATATCGAGGATTTTCGTGAGTTACATTGAACAGTCTAGGAAATTCCACTGATATTTTATACTGGGAGATCAAAAAATGATCGCACCTTGACATGGGTTTCAAAAAATCAATATTTCAATTTTGTGGGCAATTTTGGTATAGACGATGTTATTTTTCGATTTTCCTGAGCCCTAGAAATTTTTGTGTAAAAAATTTGCAATTTCATAATTTTCAGTTTGCTGAGATAATTTAAAGCACTTTCCACCACAAGAATGTTTTCCTTAGACGATCAGTTATCGAATTTCATAATTTTACCCTATTTTGGAAATTTCCATACAGGACTGAAATCATAATTTCTTGTTGATAATAAATTGATTGATTTTTTTCGCAAAGGATGGTGTTTTATTCAAAGTTCCCGACAGTTTCTCTCAACGTTAAAATTGTGTGCAACACTTAGTCTAGATCATATTTTTTATTGCCAAGAAAATTTCAAGCACTTTTCGATTCCTTAATTATAAACTTTTTTAAAGTAGCAGGTTCTTCCTGACCGCAATCCTTAAGCACTGTCCCATATTCTATAAAATCAAGATTTCAAGATTTATAATATTTTTGTTACTTTCAAAATAGAATATGCTAACTGAAAAGATTGTTCGCGTACGTATTTATTTTTAACAATGCTGATTTTTTCTATAAAAAATGTACATGTTACTACAAATTCATAGCCTCACCTCTCTGCACAGCTGACGCTCCATGCTGACCAAGATCAACCAACGTCTTCAGCAACTAACGATTATTCCAGAAAGTATAAGCACAGACAGACGTTTAAGCAAGAGCAAAATTAATCGATAACTTTGTGTAAATTTTCAAATCACTAGCAAGCGCTAGCGTAAGCAACTGTTGCTTCACTAACGCTACGTAGTTCACTTGGTCGAGGTGCCTACTGATGAATGCCAAAGCATAAAAAAGTGCTCAGTTTTGTGTTACCTATCAAAATGCGCGGTCTTACTCCGGAACACCGAAAAAGTATCGTGCACAAATGGTGCACTGTGAGCGGACTCTCCTTAAGAAAATTGGCCAAGGAAGAGAATATAAGCGTCGGAGCTGCGGATCGAAAATATAGAGAACAGTGTACGTTTTAAGATGCGCCAAAGAGTGGTCGGAAATCCGGTCCTGTTAGTCCGGATATCGATAAAAAGATCTGGGATGGCTACAAGCAAAAACCAGCGACTTCCGCTCGGGATGTTGCGAAAAAACTAGGGACCTCGTCGAGTAACATCATGCGTGCCAAAGAAAGACTTGGGCTAAAAACATACAGAAAGCAGAAAAAACCCAAAAGAAACCCAAAACAGGCCACGTCCGTGAAACTACGGGCCCGCAAACTCTACGATTCGTTATTGTGTAGAAATCCTGGTTGTATAATAATGGACGATGTGAAACTAGATTACAAAACGCTTCCCGGACCACAATTCTGTACTGTAAGCGAAGACAAAGACATCCCCGAAACGGAGAAGGCAATTTTTACCGAAAAATTCGGAAAGAAGGTTATGGTTTAGCAGGCAATATGCGAGTGTGGTAAGACATCTAGTCCGTACATCACAACGGAGACGATGAACACCCAGAAATACGTTGAGGAATGTCTCCAGAAGCGATTATTGCTGATGATCAGGCAGCACGAAAGACAAGTAGAATGGTACAAAAGTCAAAATGTATGTTTCGTGCTGAAAGACATGAATCCGCCGAACTGCACGGAGTCACGGCCAATCGAGACTTTTTGGGCTTTAACCAAAGCAAAGCTTCGAAAATTCATAAAACCAGCGGACGACATCCAAATTTTTTAAAAGATTGACCAAAAGTGGTCAAAATGGTGGGAATTACCACTGTGTAGAAGCTAATGGGTCATTGTCAGCGACAGAGGCCAGGTCGTTCAGTACCATCCCAAAGCCAACTGGGTCGATTTGAAATCAACCGCCTTGAGCACTAACGCTACCACATTACTTTGACAGTTGTTTCGATTGTCTGTCTACACAATACCTCTAGCGAATAAAAGCGACCACAAAGTAACACTACGAATACTGTAAAATTTAGATCAGATAGCTTAAATTCTATTATTAATTAAGACACATTAAAATTGTAAGTAAAAGTTGAATTTATTTAAAATAATGTTAACTTAAAGTTGATATCTACAGTTCAGCACAAATATTGAAGAATATACAGTTAAATTAGCCGAAAAACATACGCAACAGAAGGTCTGCTGGCTTAAAAACCTTTAGTATATCTTTCGGTTTCGAAGCTTCCGTTTTCAAGGTGCTGATTTTCGATTTGAAAAGTTCTTCACAATAGGATTCGTTTTTATATCTTGCCAGTATTCACACACCACGGTTGGCTTGTTAATTACACAGCGGGTATGCACGACAAAATACAACACAATAGGATTTTCAACAAAATCAAACTTCGACGAAGTTTCAGAATGAAGCACAGCTCATGCGGTTCGTGCTCATTGACGATAAGAACAGTAAATAAATTTTATGCACTCACACAACTAAGTAAAATGTGTATTTTCATTTACCGTACACCCAAAACTTTTAGACGCCTTTGTTTTCGTATTAACGCTGACAAATTTAGATTACCAAATGCAAAATTGTTGGATGTCACATTTTGATAACCCCCCTCCCCCCCCTGTCACATATTGTCACAAATTTGACACCCCCCTCCCCCCCCTAAAGAGTGGACGTCATTTTTGAATCACCCCTGTTGGGAGGGTTCTTGTCATTGGGAACCACCTGCACGTTGTTGGCGGCGTACCACTCCATGGCCTTTTTACCGTAATGGCAAGATGCCAAATCCGCCCAAAACAGTACGGAACAACCGTGTTTCTTCAGGAAAGGCAGCAGACGTTTATTCAAACACTCTTTCACGTAAACTTCTTAGCTATGAAGCTATGAAAATGCTGCTTTTCAAGCCACAGGTACAGATGCCCTAGCCAAGTAAAATAACAAACTGATATCAAATAAGTAACAAGTTTTGTTATCTCAGATGTCATTTTGATCTCGTCTGTTATCGCATAACAAATTTAGTCATCAACATCGACAAATTTTGTTATCATCTGTTATCAATTTTTAAGAACGATTTTCGACGAACGTAACTGAATTCTACCAGCATGCTGACGAATGCTGAATATTACCAGCATGTGATGTATATGAAATTGAGCTTCTTACCAGAAGTACAACTTCAGTTCTTAGTGTATGAATTTGATATCATGATGATAACATAATTTGAAAATATCTCAAGAAATTTGTTTATATCACAAAATTTGTTATCAAAATGAACTCGATGATAATAAAACGAGTTAATAATGTGATATCCAACGAACATTAATTTGTTATCACTCTTGTTATGTTGCCTGTTTATTCAGCCTAAATGATAACATATTTAGTGATCAAACACTGATAATATGATATTAGAACTTGTTATCAATTTGGTATAAAACTTTGCTCGGGTGGCTTGCCAAACCAGATATTTCTTTGCGAACTTTGACAGTTTCGTGTGCTTGAAAATATCTGCCTACCTTTCCCCTTCCTTTTGCCGTATAAAACTCCTGTCCCGGAAGCTGCTTGTAGTCGGCTTTGACGTAGGTTTCGTCGTCCATTACCACGCAGTCAAACTTCGTCAGCATCGTCGTGTACAGCCTCCGGGATCGCGCTTTGGCCGTCGTATTTTGTTTATCATCGCGATTTGGAGTCACTACCTTCTTGTAAGTCGATAGTCCGGCTCGTTTTTTGGCTCGATGCACGGTTGTAGACGATACACCCAGCTTATTTGCGGCATCTCGGAGAGATAGGTTAGGGTTTCGCTTGAAACTACCGGCAACTCTCTTTGTCGTCTCAGCGGCTTCCGGTTTTCGATTTCCCCCCGATCCAGACTTCCTGGCTGCCGACAAACGTTCCCCAAACACTTTAATTACATTTGTAACGGTTGATTTGGCAACTTTTAGCGATTTTGCCAACTTTGCGTGCGAGTAGCTCGGATTTTCGCGATGCGCGAGCAAAATTTTGATACGCTGCTCTTCTTGCTTGGACGGCATTTTGACAACTGAAGAGTGAATTCCAAAATCAAAATAGGAGCAACATTCTACACACACACACACCTTCAAAATGAGGGGTGTTCAGGTTTTTTAAATGCAAAATTGAAAGAAATACGTCAAGTTGATGTTGACCAAATTTTGACCGTATCGCCCTTTACTTCATCACTCTTATTTCGATAGCTTATAAAAAAATATTTGAGAAGTAATAACTGTCCAACCAGGATTCAGAGTAAATAAGCATAGAAATATCTTTTATCCACCACGGTGAGGCAAATCGAAAAAAATGGAAGATAAATGGTACAAAACATCAACTTAAATAATAACTAAATAAAACCTTTATCTATATTCATTAGAAAACTGTAGCTAATTTATATATATTAGTAAGTATGTTGATGTAACTTTTTTCAAATCACTCAAAAACGTTTTATAACTATTATGACAAGGGAGAAAACACCTTCAGATACACACTCCGACATATTTAAACACATCACTACAACAAGTCAAATTTCTGTAATTTCTGGAACTACTCACACGCATGTTTAAATCATTTTCGGTTGGCTGCCAATAAGCATACATTTTTAATTTTGGTTTGACAGACACATAGAAAAACAGAAACACCCAGGAAACTTCTTCTGGCACCCCAAATTACGAAAATAGTACATTGGCCGAACATTGCGTGAAAGCAAGAAATCTTTTTGAGTAAAAAAATGACTGATCATCAAATAGGAAGTGCCCAAGGGGTGGATCGCTGAGCACACTTTTCTACTGTGCTATTTTTTGAGTGTGTCAACAAGCGTTGCAAGAGTTCCCGTAATGTGCCGAAGGTGCCGATGTGTTGACAGCCCAAATTGTTATTTTCTGCTGACCCTGGCAACCAGGCAATGCAAATTGGCAAGGTTGCTGGTTTCATATGTCCTCAAGCTCAACTGTCAAAAGTGTACCTCAGTGTGCCACACATGTGGTATGGATTGAAAATCGAAGTGCCGCTGTTAGGAAACATATTCGTCTAATGTGTCAGACATCGTGGCTGGCACACTGTCTCAAGCGACTTACCCTTGGAAGTGCCATAAAAATTAAGTTTGTCTATGTTGGCGATTTGTTTCATTTTGATTTCTTCTCTTGGAAATTTCACCGAATAAAACATTTGATAAGAGATTGCATCTTTACACCACAGATCATCATTTTCTAACAGAGTGACTTATCACTGCGAATATTCTGGAACCATCAAGCAAGCAGTGCTAAAGACATCTTATTATGGAGTTCAAATACGACAGGAATAAGATAGTAAGATTATAGGTAAATAGATGGATACGGGAACATACTTAGCTGATCATTGCGTGAAGCAATGGATCATCATCGGATCACAAACACTAATGTAACTCGGATTCTAAAAGTTCAATACATTTTTCAAATTCACACTGATCAGACCCATCCTACTTGACGCCAGTAAATTAATACTTTTTCCACCAGACACATCCGGAAGCATGAAAACCAACAGGTACGCAGCAGTGCAAAATAGCGAACAATTTTCAGACAAAACAGCCACCGATCGTCTCACAACATATCAATTTACACTCAGTAACAAGAGAACTGAGTTTCTTCACTAAAAAATAACGATTTTTCATATTTCTGAAAAGCGAAAACAAAATGCCACTTTGAAATCAAACTTGACGTCCGTCCAAACGCAAAGCCTACCTCGATTTTTCTTTCGTTAAATCAATTGCAATGCTCATTAAATCAATTTTGACAGCGGACAATACACCTTTACCACTCCGCGTTGACAACATCCTCCTTCAACCAGGTATAAGGAAAAACAATGACATCATAGTCACATGAAGCGAGAGAGACAAAAAAACAACGTTGATTTTGGTTCTCAGTCCGAAATGAAAAGATAACAGGAAGATATTTTACTCAAAAAACACTGAATGGAACCAACGCCTTCCAAATAATAACACAATTACTTTCTTTCCATCGGTTTATTTATTTTAAATGTCTACAATCATCCTTATTTTTCAAGTGCATGGATTCTGATCGCCGTTTTTCTCTTCGGAATCATTCACCTGAAGCAGCACCAGCTCGTAAGTCACTATGGTTCCGGATATCTAGTCAAAAATGAAAGCGAAACAAGCAATAAACGCGTTGGGCACGTTCAAACTACAGAGACAAGCGAAACTCACCTTCAAAATCAACTTTCTAGTGAGATGGAAAAATCTGAATCCCGTCAACGCCACCGTATCGTTTTCCATTTGCTGATGAAATCGTTGGACCTTAAAGAAAATCGAAAAGTCCGTGCAAATGCAATGTTGGGAGCGGGAGTCAGTAATAAATGTGAAATCGATGCTGACACGTGCCGCCATAAACGTAATACTAGAAACCAATTGCTCAGGTACTTTGAGGATAATCACTTACTGTGCGAAATGACGTTGGTACGAAGACATGTATCCAACAAAATTTTATTGCTTCCTCTTCCAGACTTTCAACTCCGCTATAGCGAGCGTTTAACCGGCTCTCAACTTAGAAAAGGAACAAAGATTCTCCAAGCCAGCAAATCGACAGATCGAAAATCGAGCCCGATTCAACAATCGATGCGCCTATTGACAGCACGCTTTTTTTAAACCGTCATTAATACAGCGGGATAGCACATCCAGATAAGACCATGCTTTCAATCCGCGATTAAGACGAGGTCATGCCGCTGAGAGTTTGGATGACGATGATGGGGAAGCAATTAACAGAAAACAGAATAATCAAAGCGTAGCAGGCCTAGTGTTTGCGGAAGACGCAGACCACCCCCTCGTGGGAGGCCAAAGAGGATGAAGAAAACGTGTTCCCGGAGGGAACTTTTAATAAGGTTAGAAAGATTATGGCCGTAGGCCATTTACGTTTGAGGATGATGGCTGTTGAATTGAAAGAGCAAAACTTCCAGGCAATTTATTGCCACATCGTAGAACGTGGGGATTATCTGAATGATGGCCGATTTTCTTTAATGGTTTCTTCGTTTTATGAACGTATTGATGTTTGATAAGATTTGTTCAATGTTAAGCCACCTTCAGAGAGAAACGCAGTCATAAACCCGGGTAATCTTACCTCCTGACTATAATACGCAGTTGGAAGAGTCCTCAACGTAGGAAGAAGCTTCCTTGATTCATCATGCACATCCGCAGCGTAGACCGCAACCATCACCATTCGGGTCATCAAGTGTGCCAAGGAATACCAAACATAGATGGCGACAATGATACCAGGATACGGCCTGAAATTAAACCAATTCAATACTTTTCCACTAACATATTCCATTACCTACTTCAAAACCCCAATCAGCTGAATGCAGATGAAGAAGGTATTGTTTGCAAACGAAATAACCACAAGGTAGGCCACGTTCCTGCCGACAATGTGGACCAGGTTGCACACCCTCTGGTGGTGCTTCCGGTAGTCGTGCCAAAACGTCTCCGAATGATACTGGGCCTTCGATTTCAAAATGATGTCATTCACGTGCCGCACATTCTGCCGCAATCCGATACTCAGCACGATCAAAAACAGATCCACGTAGTTCCAGTAGAATGTCAAAACACTGGTCACAACCTGAGCCACAAATCCCACGTAGATGTTGTATTGGATGAAGGAAAACATTTCCGGGAAGGCTTGCATCAAATGGGCCTCCAGGAGATCCGCTATGCCGCACTTGTACGCGCGATACAACCCAGCCGGTTTGGCCAGGGCATGTTCAAACAGGGCACTCAGCATCAGAGTGGTCATTATTGTGATGACTTTTCGGCGCACTCGTCTATTGCTGGCCGCCAGTTGTGGCCGAAAGGGAAGGCTCTGTTCCGTGCTCTCCCACTCCGTCATCAACCCGGACCATCGGCGGGCCAACACCGTAAAGCCTATGGTGATGGTTAGGTTTATGGAGAAGAACATCCATGATACTGAAATGAGGTTATGAAGAGGGGTAATGTAGTGTTTCAATGTGATTTTCAATGAATTGGTTGAATTATATTGATAACATTCTACTTATTATGTTTTTATTACTTTAAGTGTGAAGTTTATTGTAATTATAAATTATAATATTTTGAAGGAAATATCTTCTCGTCAACATTAGACTTTAGTGGACAGCAAACTCTGCAAGAACCTAAGATAGGTGAGGATGGTACAAAACGTTAAGGTAAAGCAACATCGTAAATAACTAGGGAATGGAAGCTGAAATTTACGAATAAGTTATTGAGTATGGTGCATTACTATGTTGATCAAATGTGATTTGAATTCAAAACGATGATTATTCATAATTTCTTAACCTTTTCCAATTTGATCCCAAAACGACACAGGGGTAAAACGCCTGTTTAACTGCTAAATATGCACCCCAAAGCTGGGGTACGACGCACCATAACTCTGGGATATGATGCACCACATTATTGGGATAGCATGCACCGCTTGTAAAAAGTAAAAACACTGCTGTAAAAAGTTACTCATTGAAGGTGTAAAGTTTAAACATATCGCCACGTCCTCTTTGCTCTGTTTGGTACTCAAGCCGCCTTTTTACTTTTGGGTAGAATTTTACAAGAAGTATGTTATTTATACCCAACGTTGGGTTTATACACTTAACCGCTCCACTGGGTATTATTTTCTAAGCGTGTAGACGTATACATAACGCCACGGTGCGTTCTGCCCCAGTTTTTGTTTTGCATGGTTTTGTCTAAATATTCTGAAAGTACGGGGAATTATAGTGAAGTTTTGATACTATCTTGAAGTTATGTGGTGTGCAATATATGTGAAGTGAATTTATTATAAACCATGGATATTATCGCGTAATGAATGCTTATTTGATTAACTTTATTATTTACATGTGAGGTACAGTCGGGACAATTTCTTCAATTTTGATCATATTTTGGTGTATTAAGTGTCTTGTTGTACTACAAAACTATCAGTTATGCTGTTTTATTTGAGAATTGATAAAGTTGTATTCCATTAGAGCTATAGCTTTGAAGATTTCACCATATTTATTGAGTGGGTCATTGTACCCCACCAGTGCGTTTGTAGTGTTCTTCCCTACTAATATAAAGTATTGATACTTCCGTTAGAGTACGGCAGGATGTTAAAATTGAATAGAAGCAGTTGGAATTGGGCGGAGAGCTATTTTGAAAGGCAGTGTCCGATCAAACACACAATCTTTTACCAAGCTACCCCATTGCAGGGTAGGCAAGGAGGGGAAGGATACCCCCTTGACTGGCAAAAGAGTGCGCGCTTGATCGTGCTCATACATTTACCACAACTGGAACGGAACAGTTCTAGCGATGTGAAAATTTCTGTTTACACTTCCTGCAGTCTACATGTGACAGAAATCATTTTCCAACTAGAGGTTTTCAAAACACAATTTCTAATTTACAAAGCGCTATAACTAGCTACAAGCGTAATCCTGGGTTGGCTGTTATAGAGACGATGGAAGAGCCAGAAGAGTTGCCTGCTGTGACAGGATCTTCATCCATCGTTTTCTTGCTCAACACACGGGCCAGGTCCTTGTAGTCAGCAGGGACTGGGGAAGTGTTAAGGATTCTATCTAACCCTGGATCGACAGGGTACCGTACCCACCAAATT
This sequence comes from Aedes japonicus, assembly GCA_034211315.2. Lineage (NCBI taxonomy): Eukaryota > Metazoa > Arthropoda > Insecta > Diptera > Culicidae > Aedes > Aedes japonicus. Next base: position 82,850 of record JASCZW010001105.1, read on the forward strand.
CAAATGATTATAAGTCAGGCAATTATTGACCGATTTTATTTTTGGTACTGTTAGATTCACAAACTCATTCGCTTTAATTATCAGCAATGAGCATTAGCGAAATTATCAGTAATGACCATTTGAGGCAATCTGGTTCCTGTAAATCCGGTTTCAGGGCTGTGTTCCGGAAACAATATCGGAACATCTATTGAATTTCCAGGAATGGATGTCAGAATGTTTGGAATAATCCCTAGAAATTATTTTTATTCTATTGTGGGCCATATGCTGACTTTTTCCTAGAACAGCCATTCTGTAACAGGTTCTCGTGGGGCCAAAAGAGGCCATGAACATATTTAGAAGGCAATATGGATATCAAAGTTAATGAAATTTCTTCAGTAGGATATTTCTCAACGTTTTGTGGCCATCTGATGATATGTCCTCGGACCTGTTAATCCTGAATAGGCTCTCTCTCTCTCTCTCTCTCTCTCTCTCTCTCTCTCTCTCTCTCTCACACAACACACACACGAAGTACGTCATCACGACACAAACAGGATAGCTTCATTTGTTGCCATCACGAGAATCGTTAAGTTTTGTGTGCAGAATAAAGCCTGATTCATAGTAAATTTGGACGCATTCAAGTGATCATTACTCACAAATTAAACAACATATACGGTTAATGAAAAAGTCAAACAATAGGGTATTCATTTAGCTTTCAAACTCTCTAGGATTCACTGAAGATTGATTATTTTTTTTTTTTTTTTTTAAATTGAGTAAATTCTAAAAGAACTCGCTAACGGTTAAAGATGTAGGCAAGATTTGTAGGTCAAAACTTTTAACTTTTCAAGTAAAAATCATCTTGTACCCAATTTTGCTCCAAAACTTCAAACTGAGGCTGAACATATATCTTCCCAGCTAATTTTGCATGCTGGATCACTGTTCATTGGCAATTGAAATGCCATCACCCAAAATTAAGTTTTCATCTTTTACCAAATTTTTACTGTCAGATGGGTGAAAAATACATAACTGACGAATAAATGACGACGAGAGAAATCTTCACTCAAAAACATCGACACGTCACATCCACGTGAAACGCACGTAATTTTTGTTCACTGCCAAAATCAGTAATAAACACGTGGAATTCACCTAAGAGCAACGTTATGACCACGTAAATTCACATTCTACGTGAAAATCATATAATGTTACGTGATTTTTCACGTACAATTCACTGGCACGTAATGTTTACCTGATTTTACTGAAGAAAATTTGGTTACGTGTTCAGGTGGAAATTACGTGAAATTACAGGTGAAAACAACGATTATTTTAGTGTTTAGTTACCACAATATATGAGCAATGAACTTTATTCTTGCCAAAATTTCGACAGTATAGCAACAAAATTTTTTTTTATTAAAATTTGTTCAAGGAAAATTGAACTCTTAATTGTAGATAAGCGCTTAATATAATAGAATGTATGGTATCTATATTTATAAAAATTAATTACAGTCAGTCTGTCTGTCTGTCTGACCCTAATAGACTCGGAAACTACTGAACCAATCAGTGAAATTTGTATGCAAGGGTTTTCAGGGCCTTCAAAGTTCATATTATGGTTCAAGACCTCTCGCCTCTAGAAGTGGAGGAGGGCTCCATATAAATGAAACACAAATTTCTTCATAACGCAAGCAAACAAATGGATCCAAATTTGGTATGTAGAGGTTTTTGAAGACCAAAAATGTTTTTCTGGTGGTTTGAGACCCTCCTTTATCTGGAAGGGATGGCTCTCATAAATATGAAACAGAAATTGTTGTATAGCTCAAGAGCTAATCAAGCAAATGGAACCAAATTTGGCAAGTGAAAGTTTTGAAGGAGAGAAATGTTTCTACGCTGGTTTGAGACCTCTCCTCTCTCCAATATGTGGAGAGGCTTTCGTACAAACGAAACACAAATTTAAATCAAACATGAGAGTCATCTCTACTGTCATGAAAATTAGTCTTCAGGGGTTTTGGGGTCGGAGAAGGTTCTTATGATGGTTTAAGATGGCTCCCCTTCTAAATGGAGGGGTTCCCATACAAATGAAACACTAATTTCTCCATAATTCGAGAACAAATCAAGCAAATGGATGGCTTTTGGGAGTTTTTGGAGGCAGGATTGTTTTCTATGGTGGTCCGAAAAACCTACCTCTTTGGAGGGAGTGGGGGCTCATACAAACAAAACAGAAATTTCAACCAAACATGAGAATTATCCAGGCAACTAAAAAACAAAATGTGTTTTAAAAGTTTAAAAGCAAATAGAAGTTGGAACCCCTTCTTAGTAAAGAATGGGGAATGCTTGAGTTACTCTCAGTGCTACATTATGCACCAAAGGTTAATCTAAGGTTATGCAAGAGAAACTAATGTTCAAACTGACAGGATACGGCGTAGCATGAAGATAAATGTTTTGTCAATGAAATGCTTCTACATAGAAAGAAAAACTGTGGTAGAAACTAACGATCCGTGAGTTTAATGAAAAACACACACAACACTTCGTTTAATTTTACAGAAACTGCACAAATTAGCAGACGAATATATTTCAACAAAACTCATTCCTTTAAAAAACATAAAAGCGCCAATTCTATTAAATATTAATTTATTTATTTGCAAGCGTACACACTCAGATTTTTTTACAGAAATTTGTTATATTCTACCGGATTCTCGACAGCTGAACGATCGGTAATCCAATTTAACTGATTATGGTGAAATTTAACAGAAATCCGGTAATTTTTTTACAGATAACAGTAAAATTTCACTGAAATCAGATTACCAAACGTTAAATTTCTGTTACAGATTTCTGTAAAAAAAATTCTGAGTGTATAGCAATCGCACCGGGCTCCGGTAGTTTTTATATAAAACTAGCTGAACCCGGTGCGAGCCTTGCAACGCATGCGACTAAATGAATGAAAAATTAATAGAATTGGCGCGTTTATGGTTTTTGTTCTGAATGAATCTGGTTAAAATATTTTTGTTTGTTTGTGTGTGTTATTTATGCAAAAAAAAAGGTTTGTGTTATTAATTTAACCATTGGACCGGTAGTTTCTACCGGTTTTGCTTTCTGCGTAGAAGCATTTCAAAGACAAACGAAGCCAGTTTGTACGAAATTTTCTCTAGCCATTCTTGACTAAAAAGGGGTTCAAACTTCTATCAGAATATACTTCTTACCCGAGAAATACACATTTTGTTTTTAAGTTGCATGGATAATACTCATGTTTGGTTCAAATGTCTATTTCATTGGTTTTAGAGCCCTCCTTCACCCTCTCCAGAGGGACGGCGTCTTGAACCACCTAAGAAAAAATCCTGCCCAAAAACCCCCACATGCCAAAGTTGGTTCCATTTGAAGAACTCCAATTCCAAGAACTCGAGCTTTGCAGAAATTTGTGTTTCATTTGTATGGAAGTCCTCTCCTTCCAGGCGGGGAAGGAGCTTCGAACCATCATAAGAACCTTCTCTGGCGTCAACAACCCCTACATATAGTTTTCATAATAGTAGGTATGATTCTCATGTTTGGTTGACATTTGTGTTCTAATTTTCATGAGAGCTCACCCCTTCCAGAGAAGGGAGGAATCTCAAACCTCCATAGAAACATTTCTTGGTTCCGAAAACCCCCCACATCCAAAATTTGGTTCCACTTGTTTGATTAGTTCTCGAGTTATGCAGGAATTCGTGTTTCATTGGTGTGGGAGCACCCCTTCCAGATGCGGGAGGGGTCTCGAACCATCATAAGAACCTTTCTCGACTCCAAAAATCCCTGCATAAAAATAGTCATACCTGTTGGGATAATTCTCATGTTTGGCTCAAATTCGTGGTTCATTTGTATGAGAGCCCCTTCTTTCAAAGAGGAGGGGGTCTCAAACCACCGTAGAAACATTTCTTGCCTACAAACCTCCACATGCCATATTTGGTTCCATTTGTTTGATTAGTTCCTGAGTTATGCAGAAAATAGTTATCATTTGCATGGGAGCCCCCCTTGCTAAAGGCGGGAGGGATGTCGAACTATAATAAGATCCTTTCCCGGACCCAAAAACCCCTGCATACAAATTTGCATAGCGGTAGGGATAGTTCTCATGTTTGGTTTAAATTTGTGTTTCGTATGTATGGTAGCCCCCTTTTCAGAGTGAGGAGAGGTCTCAAATTACCATAAAAACATTTCTTGCCTTCAAAAACTCACCCATACCAATTTTGGTTCCATTTGCTTGATTAGTTCTCGAGTTATGCAGGAATTTGTTTTTCATTTGCATGGGATCCCCCCTTTCTAGAGGCGGGAGGGCTCTCGAACTATCATAAGATGCTTTTCTGGACCTCAAAAACTCACTGACATACTAAATTTGGTCAAATTTGCAGTTGGTATAGTTCTCGATGTTTGTGTTAGAAATTTGTGTTTCAATTTAGACATAAGAGCCCCCTTTTCAGATGAAGGAGGGGCTTTCGAACTATCATAAAAGCATTTCATGCCTTGAAAAACTCGTCCATTCCAAATTTGGTTCCATTTGCTTGATTACCTGCATACAAAATTTCACGCCGATCGGTCCTTCCGCTCGCGAGTTAAATCGTGACAAAGGAAACCCCAACTCATTTTTATTTATATAGATTGTGTGAGTTTTTGAAGTTTTTTTCACTATATTTCTTTTAATGTAATCCGATTCATTTGAATTTTCGGAGAAAATGGCAAAAAGGGACACTGTCGGACAATAAAGGAACACGGGAGGGTAACGCTTAATTTCTCAGATTTTTTTCGTAAGATTAAGTGATTTTCACCAGCCTGTCCTTCGTTGTTTACTTAGCTCTGTTTTTTTGCTCCAATCTGTCCACCTGACCTAAACCCATCTGACGTTCCAGTAGACCAGATAAAAACCATTTGACATTCATATGGCGCCGTTAAACGATAAAATGTTCATATTTTGCGTATATTCAGTCATTTGAGATCAATAATGTCAACAATTATTCATTGTAACATGGTGCTCAGAGAACTCATACAAGCAGAACAGGAGTAAAGGGCGATACGGTCAAAATTTGGGCAATATCAACTTGACGTATTTTTTTCAATTTTGCATTTAAAAAACCTGAACACCCCTCATTTTGAAGGTGTGTGTGTGTGTAGAATGTTGCTCCTATTTTGATTTTGGAATTCACTCTTCAGTTGTCAAAATGCCGTCCAAGCAAGAAGAGCAGCGTATCAAAATTTTGCTCGCGCATCGCGAAAATCCGAGCTACTCGCACGCAAAGTTGGCAAAATCGCTAAAAGTTGCCAAATCAACCGTTACAAATGTAATTAAAGTGTTTGGGGAACGTTTGTCGACAGCCAGGAAGTCTGGATCGGGGGAAATCGAAAACCGGAAGCCGCTGAGACGACAAAGAGAGTTGCCGGTAGTTTCAAGCGAAACCCCAACCTATCTCTCCGAGATGCCGCAAATAAGCTGGGTGTATCGTCTACAACCGTGCATCGAGCCAAAAACGAGCCGGACTATCGACTTACAAGAAGGTAGTGACTCCAAATCGCGATGATAAACAAAATACGACGGCCAAAGCGCGATCCCGGAGGCTGTACACGACGATGCTGACGAAGTTTGACTGCGTGGTAATGGACGACGAAACCTACGTCAAAGCCGACTACAAGCAGCTTCCGGGACAGGAGTTTTATACGGCAAAGGAAGGGGAAAGGTAGCAGATATTTTTCAAGCACACGAAACTGTCAAAGTTCGCAAAGAAATATCTGGTTTGGCAAGCCATCTGTACCTGTGGCTTGAAAAGCAGCATTTTCATAGCTTCCGGGACCGTCAACCAAGAAATTTACGTGAAAGAGTGTTTGAATATACGTCTGCTGCCTTTCCTGAAGAAACACGGTTGTTCCGTACTGTTTTGGCCGGATTTGGCATCTTGCCATTACGGTAAAAAGGCCATGGAGTGGTACGCCGCCAACAACGTGCAGGTGGTTCCCAAGGACAAGAACCCTCCCAACACGCCAGAGCTCCGCCCAATTGAGAAAAACTGGGCTATTGTCAAGCAGAACCTAAAGAAGACCAAAAAAACTGCTAAGGACGAGCAGCAGTTCAAGGCAAACTGGTTTTCTGCGGCGAAGAAGGTGGACAAGGTGGCTGTACAAAATCTGATGGCAGGGGTCAAGCGTAAGGCCCAGCAATTCGGATTTGTAAAAGCGGAAGCCTAACTGAATATTTTTCCTGAATTTTATACTAATTGAACTTGAAAAAGAAATTTAATTCGATTTTTTAAATAAACGATTTCACCGATTTACACGCATTTTCCCTTGACCAAATTTTGACCGTATCACCCTTTAGTTCAGAAACATCAAAACTTGTTCTGATAGCTTGGGTACGAATTGTGAGCAGCAAATCGAGCCGAACGTGCTGCCTACTGTGACCGCTTATAAGACTGTTCATTTATAAGAGGAGAACACAACTAGAAATGCTTTGAAGACGGTTCAGTCAACAGGCTCGACAAATTATTGTTATCTGAATTCTGATGCACATGAGCGTCAATATTTATGAAGAAAAGGAGAATGATAAATAATTAATTTATTCTATTCAATCCCACTATCGTCTCGTTTATACAGACGCGAACTTCATCTACAATCGGGTGGAAAAATGCTTGCTCTAGATTTTGCTGTTATTTGTTTGTGATTTCGGATATCATTTTTTTTGCATTTCCGAAAAATCAGTAATTGAAATTTTTGGATACAAAAGCAGTAACGCCCAAACAATAAAAATACTCCGGAAACGTCCTATTATATAAAGTCCACTGGCGTAACACAAACTTTTTACGGCATCTGATGCAACTAGTTAGCTCGTCACATTCTCGTTTTATGGGGATATTGATGTTGATGATTTATGGCAGACATAAAGATGTCAAGAAGCTCTCGCTTAAAGTGAAAGTGAATGTGTAAGAAGCATATAGGAATGGAAAAAAATAGGAAGTCCAATTCACAGCATTAAGATAGGTAAAATAAGTAAAATAATTGTTTTATGAATCAAAAAATAGGACCAAAAATTGCTTTAATTGAGTGGTGTTTCAGGGTTGAGATTTCCGAAGCGTTAAATATTTCAAATAAAAAACATGGAACTCGACAACTACTCCAAATCAAAATGATTGATTGAAAATGTGTTCCACTTGTAACAAGATAAACACACTGATCCTTACGAATTTTCGAAAACTCCACTCCAGTAGTCCAAAATGTAGCAAACGAAAAACCGGACATTAAAGATCCCCTAGCTGGAACACCGCCGAGTACAGCAACCGAACGGAGCACAACTTAAATCGAATTTTACTGGCTAGGGAAGCACCGAAGCCCAGAACCGGGAATATTGCAAACACCTGACCGAGCACAATCACCGGTCGAAACACTGCCTGGTAGCTTCCCTCGTGATCCAAATTCACCTGCCGGGGCCCGTGGAATTCTCCTGGCATCCGAAGAAGACGAAGAAGCAAAAACACAAATTGAATATTAATATCAAAATCATTTTCATTGACTTTGCAGAATCTCACTTTCAAACGAGTCACCCACTTTCGGTTGAACGAAAATTATATTACCACCGTCGGCCTTCCCGAGCATTATGCTTGCCTCTGGAAAGCGCGTTTTCACGACTGTAGTTTGGAAATTTAACGACTCGACCGAAAACCAAATAAGCTTATTAAAGTTCCTCCGCTTTCGACCCCATAAACCGAGGACGACCCAATTCAGGCATAAAAATGGTGAAAATGACTGGGCAAAGATGGTTTGCATCAAATTTGTTTACTGACAGGACGACGTACGTCATTGATTGCGATAAAAAGAATAATGCGACCGTAGACAATTCTTCCTGTGTCTCTGAAAATTTTGTCCATGTAATCATAAATACTTGTTATTGCCTTGAAACACCACGCTAAACGAATGGTGATGCAACCGAGCTTCTCACCCATCTAAGCTCAAGGATGATTGGACGAATGGACCTAACCCCAAAACCCAAAATTGAACCCTTTCAAAAAGTAATAATAAAAAAAGAATTAAAAGTGAATCCATGAAGGCTGTTGGGCGCGGTCCTTTGAGATATGCAACGTCAGCAATAATTCCGGAAACCCGAAATATATGATAACGCTTGCGTTGACAGCCACAAAAAAAAATGTCCGGACACGCCAACAGAAGGGCAAAAGAGCGGTGGTTTCTTATTTATGGATTTTCTTATTTATGATTCAGCATCATTGACGGTCACCCCCGAAAGCCATTCTGGATTGTGGCGAGCGAGGCCGTAATGGACTCTGACAGGGCGCAATTTCGGACGATGAAGTGACCGTGGTCGGATATAATCAGTGATGACAATTCCAGCATCGAGTCCCCTATTCCCGGTTGGCGCTTGGGTAATTTGGTTCGGAAAAGTTTTATCGCCAGTGTGGAGGTTTGATGAGCTCATGCATGGTGGAGGCACCAGTAGTAGATGGATTGGCAGGAAGACATAAAGAAAACTATTCAGAAAGTAGGATTTATCAAATATGGCATTTTTGCTATGTGTAATACCCAATGAAACATGTTTGCTTTTAGATGTAAGTGTATAGATGAAATAAGGATATAGGTACAACTTATTTGAGTCGACCACCACCCATTTTGTGTGTGACTAGGGAACATCCATTAATTATGACACACACAAAAGTGACTTTTCAGATACCCCCCCTTCGTAACAATTTTTTGTATGGACCTTCAATTTTTTTGATGGATTGTCACGTTTTCCCAAACCATCCTTCCACCTTACTGCGCTACACAGTTAATGGACCTTCCCTTATGAGTAACGCAATTGAATTGCAACAAAAAGGATTGGGATAAGGATCAGTATATTTTCACTTTAGAAACTGTATCCGAGGCAAAGCAGTTGTCATCGAAATAGGGTAAACGTTGTTTATTGAGCCCCTGCACTATTCCCTATCTAACGTATGCATTAAAAAAAAGTGGACTCATTTTGCCATTTTTATACGATTACCCTGCCACATGGTGATAAATCTACCTATGTATGCATCATCAATCGTAGCAAACCTGTTGTGTACAAAGGAAAAACTTGACAGCTCCATCAGTTGATTTGCAGCTGCCATGGCAACTACGCTCGATAGTTTGTTCATACAGCCTGCTTTACCCCGGAGTGAAGAAGATGGACATTGTAGCGTGGTCTTTATTATTGTCAATGCCAGTCTGTTACATGGTAGGTATTAGGTGTCAGAGTGTATGAATGTATGTGTATTATTAAGTAACTGTCTTACGTCACATCTCCCTCGTTTATCGAAGAAGAAAAAATCAATTATAAGTTCAATCGTTCGATCGGCTTCACCACTCTGCCTGATCTGGTGGTGGCTTGCTGTCCTTTCCCCATATTTGCTTCTGGGCGGTTCCATTTGTGAGACCCGGGTGTCCGCTTGGATTCTGCATGGATGTTGTGGGGGTTCCTCCGGATCACCTGGTTTAGGTTTCTGTATAGGCGGCATTGGAACGTCACTGGCCGCATTAGGTTGCACTGGGATCACTGTTTCTGCGATGGACGGCTCCTTGATTGATTTATACGTAGACCGATCTCGGTGTATCTGCATCCGCTAAAAATCGTTCCAATTCCCAGGTGTTCGTCAGTGGATTCTGCAACTACACCCGATATTTCGACTTCGACGGGTTGGCGCACGTGAGCTGATCGATCATAGTAGTCCTTCTGATTGAGTCGTTCAACTTCCAAATTTTGCTTGACGTTTTCAATCACAGCTGGTTTCAGTTTGTGGACAGCAAGCGGCAATGGGGAGTTTGTGATTCGGCAGGAAAAAGTAGTTTCGAATTTCGTAGAATATTGCGATAGTTCAGTAACGCAAAATGGACTGAACTGTTATCCTCGTAGCATTTTTTCAAGATAATACGGACTGGAGGTTACGTGCTCAAACTTCCATTCAGCTGAGAATTGCTGAAAAAGTTGAGAGGTGTATCGGCTAGCATTGTCACTGTTGAATTCCTCAAGGGCTCCCCAAACAGCAAACCACGACTGCAAGTAATCAGTAACTTCTGATGGCTCCGTTGTTTTCAGCTTTTTAAAGTAGTTGCCAACGATGACGATGTAGTTAGCGTCGTTGAAATGGAATATTTCTAAACCAACGATGTCGAATGGGTACTCAGGAACTCGTTTCATGATCATTGGTTCTTTCACATTGCTCCGGCTATGTTTCTGACAAACGCTGCACTGCTCCACAAACCGTTCAATGCCACGACCCAACACAAGTTGTTTGGGGCGCTTGATAGTGGATTGTATTCCGATATGTCCAGTATGGATTATGTTCAACGTCTTGTTGAGCAAGGTTTCGGGAATCAGTAAGTGATCTCCCTTGAAGATCGATCGTTCGTATGATAGACAGCTCATCATGGTAGTTCCAGTAAGGTTTCATTTCGAGCTCGACCTCTTCCGGTTGATTTTGCCAACCTACATTGATAACTCTAATCAGTTTATGTAATGTGACGTCTTCTTTTTTTGTCACTATTTCCTCCATCCAAGCCACGTGCACTTCCTGTTCTTCATCATCCTTCGGTGGTTTTTTTAAAGATCACTTCCAAGGGTTGGTGATCGGTGTGAACTACAACTTGTTTCCCAAAGATGTACCTCTTTCTCTATTTGTGGGTAATTTCGTTGAGCCGTAGTCAGCTACTTTGACGCGTACGCGACGAGATGTCCAATAGCCTGGGTCAAAATTCAAATTCCAGTTCCCTATTTTTGGTAGCCTTTTGAGTCTAATAATAATTGTGCAAAATTTCAGCTCGATCGGTGAGACTATATTTTTGCGCTCGAGGTTTTAATTTTACATAGGATTTTATATGGGAAAACTTACTTTTACATAGAATAATCTGGCGAGGTGACCCGTTGCCATCTAAAAATAAGTGAACCCAATTTTCTTCTTAGAAATTTTCCAAGAAAACTTTTTTTCCAAGACCGCAAAGCGATCCAACGACTGTGGAAAAAGTTATTAAGCAAAAACTGATTGCAATCCAAACGAACGGCTCATTCGACTGTTTTTTCTAACAACTGCCTGCTGCTGTTGACGCGCAACAACCACGTTGTTGTGGGGCGTTGGATTCACTTATTTTTAGATGGCAACGGGTCACCTCGCCAGATTATTCTACGTAAAAGTAAGTTTTCCCATATAAAATCCTATGTAAAATTGAAACCTCGAGCGCAAAAATATAGTTTCACCGATCGAGCTGAAATTTTGCAGAATTATTATAAAACCCAAAAGGCTTCCAAAAACAATAGAAGGCGTCCATCTTGAAGCAATACGACTCCCATTTCATGCGAGCTGCAATCAACAGAGAACACGCTTTGTTGATTGACGTCGTAGAACTTCAAGACTGGCGACGATGTCAGCAGGTTCATAATTTCCTCAAAAGCTGCCTGTTGTTTATGCGCCCACTGCCAGTTCATGTGTGTCTGCAACAACTGCCTCAAAAGAGCTGTGACCATTCCCAGCAGCCGTTGTAACTGTCTCTTATTCTCAGGCACTTTCAATCTTCTAATCGCCTCAATATTTGCTTCATCTATCCTCCGCGTACACGATGTGCCTCATGTATGGTACCGATTGCCTAGCGAACAAAGCTCTACACTTTCGTTAGCGGTTGGAAACAAGTTTTATTGAGAATAGTGTTTACAAATTTTAACTAGTAGTAATATCGTAGACTTCCAATTTAGTGTAGGCTTTAAAGATTAGGCTTAGATTGGATATAATTTCAATTCGTAGGTTGTAGTTCAGTCTGTAAACAATAACAGTGGTTTTAAATAGTAAAGGGCGAACACGAAATTATTGCGACACCGAAAATGTCATGCCAATTTTCTTATAATGTTTAGAATCAAACCAAAATTTTAGGGTAGTTTTATACATATATTTACTTCAAAAATCAAAAGAAAAATTAATCGATGGAGCCTTGAGTGTAAAATTGAACGCATTTTCACTTGATGCCCTTTATCAAAGTCTTTACAGTGTCATCCGGTACCAGTTTCTCAGTTTTTTTTTTTTTTCATTTTCTTAACATGTCCTTCTCGTCTTTAACTGTCTTCTTGCTCTTCCGAAGTTCCCGCTTCATCATTGCCCAGTACTGCTCCACCGGGCGCAGCTCCGAACAGTTTGGCGGATTCATGTCCTTTGGTACAAAATGGACAGAATTGGCCTCATACCACTCCAAGACACTTTTAGAATAGTGGCATGATGCCAAATCTGGCCAAAATAGCGGAGTTTCGTCGTGCTGCTGCAAGAATACCAAAAGGCGCTTCTCGAGGCATTCAGATTTGTAGATCTCGCCATTTAGGGGCGATTCAAAAATGACGTCCACTCTTTAGGGGGGGAGGGGGGTATAAAATTTGTGACAATATGTGACAGGGGGGGGGGGAGTGGGGTTATAAAAATGTGACATCCAACAATTTTACATTTGGTAATCTTAATTTATCAGCGTTAATACGAAAACAAAGGCGTCAAAATGTTTGAGTGTACGGTAAATGAAAATACACATTTTACTTGGTTGCGTTAGTGCAAAAAAATATTTACTGTTGGCATACATGTGCTTATCGTTAATGAACACGAGCCGCACGAGCTGTGCTTCATTCTGAAACTTCGTCGAAGTTTGATTTTGTTGAAAATCCTATTGTGTTCATTTTTGGTTGCTTTAAATTTTGTTTTGATTTAAACGCTGGTCGATGCATTTTGTCGTGCATACTCGCTGCGCAATTAACAAGCCAACCGTGGTGTGTGAATACTGGTGAGATATAAAAAACTTATCCTATTGTGAAGAACTTTACAAATCGAAAATTAGCATCTTGAAAACGGAAGCTTCGAAACCGAAAGATACACTGAAGGTTTTTTGAAGCCAGCAGTCCTTCTGTTGCGAATGGAGGGATTGTTAAAAAATGTTCCAAAAATACCACCGGATGAAGGAACTTCAGCCTTTCAGTTCTTCACAAGCTCCTCCGGATTCGGACAAAAAATTTCCCTCTTATTTTGCATGTCCTAAATAGGATGCAATTTCCAAAGAATTGGATATTATTAATTCCGAGATTTCCAGCCTGCTGATTAGAGAGCGAAATGAAATGCTTTCGGGTATACAGAAAAGACGTTGTCTGCCCTGATCAACTGCAGGAAAGCGCTAAATATGGGTCTAGAGAATAATAAATCAAATCAGCAACGTCAAAAGACAAGCAGATTGAACCGACAAAAGATTCTTGAGGAAGAATTTGAAACAAACGCTCATCTCCTACCAAGCGTCTCAAGATGCGGCCTGATAAAGGACGACCTCCGATAGAGAGTAACCAAGCATATAGACTGTTCCAGAAGGTATAAACACAGTATCAAAATAACAAAAAGTCATGTTTATTTTTAGTTTTAATAATTTTATTTGTGTTTTATATGATATTTCACTCTCGTTTAACCAAAATATTTAATCATAACCAAGACTTCTTACTTTTCCTTGAACATGACCCATTAGCTTCTGCACAGTGGCGCTTCTCACCATTTTGGACAATCTTTTTTAAATGTTTGGTTGTCGTTCGCTGGTTTTATGAATTTTCGAAGCATTGCTTTGGTTAAAGCCCAAAAAGTCTCGATTGGCCGTGCCTCCGGGCAGTTTGGCGGATTCATGTCTTTCGGCATGAAACATACATTTTGACTTTTGTACCATTCTAAAGTGTCCTTTGCGTAATGACATGACGCCAAATCAGGCCGAAATACTACTGACCTTCGTGCTGCCTGATCATCGGCAATAATGGCTTCTGGAGACATTCCTTAACGTATTTCTGAGTGTTCATCGTGTCCGTTGTGATTTACGGACTAGATGTTTTACCACACTCGCATATTGCCTTCTAAACCATAACCTTCTTACGGAATTTTTCGGTAAAAATTGCCTTCTCCGTTTCGGTGATGTTGTGTTCTTTTTGGGTTTTTTCTGCTTCCGGTATGTTTTTAGCCCAAGTCTTTCTTTGGCACGCATAACGTTACTCGACGAGGTCCCTAGTTTTTTCGCAGCATCCCGAATGGAAGTCGGTGGTTTTCGCTTGTGGGCATCCCTGATCTTTTTATCGATATCCAGAGTACCGGATTTCCGACCACTCTTCAGCGCATTTTCAAACGTACACTGTTCTCTATATTTTCGAATCGCAGATCGTACCGCTCCGACGCTTACATCCTCTTCCTTGGCCAATTTTCTCAAGGAGAGTGTGAGCGGACCATTTGTGCACGATACTTTTTCGTTGATCCGGATTAAGACCGCACATTTTGATAGGTAACACAAAACTGAGCACTTTTTTGATGCTATGTCATTCAGAAATGTGCAAACAAACGGACGCAGCCAAAACATGTTGAAATATTTCATTATATATAAAGTGACCGTTAAAATAAGGTTTGCTTATACTTTTTGGAACAGTCGTTAGTTGCTGAAGACGTTGTCAAGGTAGGATCATTTCTTGATCTTGCGGTATGAGAATTTCAGTGGAATTTCCCAGATTGTTCAAGGTAAATCCAGAAAATCCTCGATATATTTCAAAAACAATAAACACACCGCTGTCTAATTGTATGGTTCTAAAAATCAAATTTTGCAATCAAAAACAATTATTTCTGTTGGAATATTCATGATTCCATTTCTTTTTCAATTTTTGATCATTTTCGTTTTCGCACTTATGAGTAATTTCAAGATTTTTCAGAACTTTTTTCTACGAGTCATGATGTTTCGCGCATCTTCTCTACAAGAAAAAAATATGTTTATTTCCATTTAATTTTCCATATCTCGAGAATGGATAAACATGCAATATCGATATATCAAAATTTACAATCGCAAAAAAGTTGGTTTGAATTTTTTCGGCATACAAACGGTGTTTTTCTGGTTGTTCCGAACAATTTTCCTGAACCGTGAAATAATGTTGTGTAAAATTCATTCAAGGTCTTTCTATTGATTAGAAAATTTCAAGCACTTTTTACAACTCAATTTATGTTTTACAAAGTTTGCACTGCAAACTTAAATTATTAACCTGAGCTGAACTGCGATCAGTCACTTGTGTTCAAACCAGATTTTGCCCGATTAACTTTTGCTCAAAAATCTGTTACTTATGCACAAAAGTGAGGGAAAAAACCGGTTTCCACATTAGACCCGGGGTTATCTCATAGATGTGTAAGTGCATTTTAGAGTGTGGTTCATGAGTTATGCATTTTTAAAGTAAGTATTATTTGAAAAACTAAAAATGTTATAAACTCAACTAAAACTCCCCATTTCTTAAATTTTACCCATTGTAATCTAGTTAGTTCGATGGTTGTAAAGATTTTAATGTACACCACTCATACCGATGTGATTTAGAGAGAAAGCTACGAATCAGCATATTTTAATAAAGCTTTGTTTTTGGATCTTCAAAAACTATCGCACCTTTAATATTTATCAAGAGTAATAAAATCAGACAATGAAATTATTAATTGAATAGGCATTTCTGAATCAGAATTATTCAAGTTTTTTTTACTACTTTTCAACTAAGATTATTTCAAATTCAAAAGTGACATGTTTATTAAATTAGTGCAGTTAAAAAAAAAGTATTTAAAAAAACGAAGTCATACGATAAGTTTTGTCCATCTGTTACGAATATCATGATTTATCCCTGCCATTTATTTTCATCAAAACACACTTCACCTATCCGTGGAAAGAAGAATTTTACACATATAATTATGTAAATGACTCAATTTGAACTAAAATATACGTTATTATTAAAATCGGCAAAACCAATAGGCATACATTCTTTTTTTCAGAAGTGTGACATCAAGCAGGGGGGGGGTTATCATATTTGTGACAAAGTGTGACAGAGGGGGAGGGGCTTAAAAACCAGAAATTTGATGGACGTCATTTTTGAATCACCCCTTACTGTGCCCTTTGTCACGAAAGGCTCACTCCTCGGTCCGCAAGAGCAGATGGGCCTGCCAAATGAGATACTTGGAGGCAAACTTTCGACATTTTCTTCTTCTTAACTTTGTCGTCCACATAGAACTTGCTCTTTGCCGGTGAAAACTCCAACCTCGGAATTTGCTTAAAATCGGCTTTTATATACGTTTCGTCGTCCATCACACAGCAGCCATATTTTGTCAGCATCTTCTCGTAGAGCTTCAGTGCCCGAGTTTTAGCCGTCGATTGTTGTCGCTCATCGCGGTTTGGGAAGTTCTGTACCTATGTAGTATGTATGTATATATGTATGTAGTCCAGCTCTCTTCTTTGCATTCTGGACGTAGATCTGCGACATGCCGATCTTTTTAGCCAAATCACGGCTTGAGACGTTGGGATTTGCTTTAATCATCCGCTTCACCTTCTCCGTCTGTTTTGTTCTCCGGTCCTGGTTTTCTTCCAGCTCCTTTGCCGTGGTCCAACGCCTCAACTGCTCCTGAAAACCACTTCAACACTCTGGAGACGGTTGAATGGTGAATGTTCAACATTTTTCCCAACTGCCGGTGCGACAGGTCAGGAAACTCCAGGTGTTTTGGAAAGAATTTGTTCTCTCGACTCGCGTTGGTTCACCTCCATTTTCGTTGAATCGCAAAACACGACTTTCGAGGTTGACAGCATGTAAAACAATACACATCAATGAGAAATGTGCAAAATTTGGTTGATTTTTACCCAATGGTAAAAAAGTTATGCCCTGTTGCATGTGTCGCAATAATTTCTGTGTTCTGTCCTTTAGATTCAATAAGGCGCAGAAGACTTACATTTAGCAACTTATATGTCTTCGAGCTGATAGGGTGTATCTCTCCCAGAATTGAGTTTAGGCTCATTTGGGATCACATTTAGGTTGGAGTTTAGTAATACATTAGAATAATCGTTTTTATAGCTCACTTTTCTCTATTTAATTTTCCAATTAATATAAGAAATTCTTGCAAATTTTAATGATAAATTATAATGAATTTTAGCTAACTAGGCAAACAACGACAAATTCTACAATGTGACTTTCGATCTGAAATGGAACGCGCTTCTGTCCTCTTTCACTGTTTCATCCGTTTCTTCCCTGACATTCAAGTGACATCGCTAATGTCAAAGTACACTGGTAGGGGGTGAGAAAACTCAACGCATGTCCGGCGGCGGTGAGATGACCAGCGTTGCCAGACTGCGTAGCAACAGACACTTTACCGGTCAGACTGCTTTTGCTGTGGATCTCGTTCAATTGCTCCTTCGCCTCAGCATAAATCAGAACATCATCCGTTGATACATCGGTTTCAGGTCGTAGTCTTCTTTGAAGGCGTGGTTTCGTATCCCACTTCTGACACCCATGTAGCGTGGTCTTTGTCATTGTTAATGCCAGTCTGTTACATGGTAGGGTTTACGTGTTACAGTGTATGAATGTATGTGTATTATCAAGACTCTGTCTAACGTCGCAGACATCGTGAGGCACTTTACGACTGCAACACACAGCTGATTCTGCCATTTACAACATCCTCTCCCTTCTGGAGGAAGGCGAAGCGTCGAACGGAAGCCTAGTTCCAGCCGCCCGACAGTGCTATGCGACTGTCAAGTGTAGCGGAAGTTGAAGAGGACGACCGAAAGCAAAGTGGGCTCAGCGTTCCACGTCTTGGACCGAGAGGCTGGTTAACCCGGCCAAATGGTCAACAAATACCTGAGCAAAATGGATATTATTATGCTGAAGCATCATTCGAGGTTGGCTGTGTCTGATTAGCAGGCATTCACCCTAAATGAATGGCTGTATGTGCTGGTTATGGTGGTGCTGGTATGTATCGCGGATGACGAGATCTAAGCACTGTGACGCAGTAAACTTAAAAAATCAAAATCAAAGAATCAACAATGTAACTGTTGAATCCTTTAATGTGAAATGTATTAAATGATTTAAGATAAGTTAATGTTTAAAAGTTCGATCGGTTTGTACATTTTTGTTATCATCGTCATTCCAAGTAACATTGCCAGAACCATCCAGCTTTACTAAGTATTATAAGTTTTATGACAGCCACTAGAAATCAATTTGAGTTATTTTATTGTACCAAGAGGTTCCAATAGGTTTCATATTTTAATCAGATTACGAGAACCTACATAGCTTGTTTACAACGATCTTAAAACCTTGTTTTCTAAATTCCATTTACTCCTATCAAAAGTTTTACTGTTTTGAAATGCCGTTGTAGAACTCATTCAGTATAATTTTATTATAAAACTGTGGTATTGAAATATAAGAAAAAATTGAAATGTGGAAAAATAAAGGCACCAAATTTTAGAATGTAATGCAAATGAACCGTAAGTCGAAGACTGATTTTGGCCTGCTTTGAGAATACCCTATTGAATTCCATCAATTTTCGGAAAATGTATGATGTAGTCAATAATTTATCGTCACATTTATTTTAATTTTGTTTTTGTTGTTGTAAATTCGCATAATTTTTCAGCTCTTATCAGTACCAAAGTTCACCATAAACTTAAATGCAATATATGATTTGGAGGATGATCCGCTATGAAAAACTTAATTTGATTTGGATATTGTGCTATCGAACCAAATTTCCCGCAACACTAGGATTTTTTTTCTAGATATTATTTACTGCTATTAAAATGCTTCTAGAAAATTCTAATGAAATTCAAATTAAGAGCGGTTTTTTTAATGATGTAAGAAAAATCCAAACCTTCTCAATAAAGACATTTTCAACAAAATAAAAATTAAATTACAATAATGCTGCTATTGTGCGGTTTTGTATTTTTCTTACATCACACAACAAACCGCTTTTAATTAGAATTTTATTTAAATGTTCTGTCTATATGTCTGTTTGTCTGTCTGTCTGTCTGTCTGTCTGTCTGTCTGTCTGTCTGTCTGTCTGTCTGTCTCGTCTGTCTGTCGGTCTGTCTGTCTGTCTGTCTGTCTGTCTGTTCTGTCTGTCTGTCTGTCTGTCTGTCTGTCTGTCTGTCGTCAGTCTGTCTGTTTTTTTAACTCTTGTTGTTCAAAAATCTTCTAAAGACTTGCCTGTACTGTTCGTGCTCATGTACATTCCAGTGTCTGATTAGCCGTTGTGTGGATTCACATGTGCGCTCTACGCACTTAAAACCACTGTCCTAGTTCACTGATCAGCTAGGCTTCCACTCCGGAACTACCATGCAGTAAAACTACGGAGGGAGGTGTTGGCGCAATGCGCCCCATCCAATTTATCCCTATACAATTTTCCCGAGCCCCTAGGGCTCCAATCATGCTGGAGCTCTTTGACTCCCACCATGCCGAGCTCTTCGGCTACTGATGTTAATTTGTTACATTCCCGCCAATCAGCGACATGCTGAACCTTTTGGCACCTGTTAGTAGCCTACCTACGATTTTTGCACATACAACTAAGACACGCTTTGCACAAGCCCGCGCGGAAGCAGAAATCTTCTTCTCACTTTTCGGACCTACCTGTAGGGTGCCGAAGTCACTCCAGTGATTCCGGCGGAGCCTGGCGTCCGGTTCACTGGCGCTCCGATGACCCAGGCCGGTGCTACGACGCGTTCTACTCGACTAGCCCCTGGCAGTGGGTCTAGCCTACTCCGTCAGAGAGTTCTCCCGAGACCGATCGTGCTTCCTTCTCGCCACTTACATCGCTTGTCGTGGTTCCTCCCGCCAACTCTGCTGTAGTGCTGACATGATCTGTACTACAGTCGTGTTCACCGCGTTCCACTTGTCTTCGTCACTGCACATACGTCCGACGATATTGTCTACGTTGACGTCAGCGCCGACAATGGCAGCCATTTCTCCTCGTGGGTGCGCAAACCTTGGGCAACTGAAGATAACGTGTTTCGGTGTTTCTTCTGTGTCCTGACACTCAGGACATATCGGCGACCTTGCATGGCCGAATCTGTGCAAGTACTACTTAAAGCACCCATGACCAGACAGAAATTGCGTCATGTAGAAGTTAACCTCCCCTGTTGATCCACATCGACCGGTTGGGAATTAGACGATGGGTCCACCTGCCATTCGCAGCATTGTCCCACTGCTGCTGCCACATGGATAGTGTTTTGGTTCGCGCTCTCTTCCGAACACCTCTTGTCTCTCGGTCCCTGTAGCACTCTCCTTCTTCTTACAGTAGAAGTCAAACGGGGAGCATCCCGGCTATCACGGACACGGTGTCCGACGAGATGGTTCGATACGCACTCGACACGCGCATCACCATCAGCCTGGATGTACGGTTCAGTTGTTCGCGATTTCTTCCAGTCTTCAATGCCGCCAACCACACTGGGTATGCGTACCTGATGATTGGCGATGACACGCTCGCTATTAGTCTTCTGATGATGCACTCGCCGACCATGATTCATGGATGCTGCACTGCCTTCCGGTTGCTGATAATCACCAGCTCAGTCTTGTGGTGAGCTAGCGATAGTTTCTTTCCTACGCATCCAGTCTTTCACTGCATCTATCGCCTCCGTGGCCAGTACTTCGAGTTCTTCTCGTGACTCACCGATAACTAGAAGCGCCACGTCGTCCGCGAAGCCGATAATCTTTACTTATCTGGGAAGGTTCAGCTTAAATACCTCGTCGTACATGGCATCCCAGAGGGTCGAGCCTGTGGAACGCCCGTCGTAATAGCCACACTCCTCTTTCCGGCGTCTGTTTCGTAAATCAGTCTGTGATTCTGGAAACACATTTTCGCAATCTGGCACTAATACTCAGGAACCCTCAATCTGTTGAACGAATCGGCGATTGCTACCAAGCTGGCACTGTTCAAGGCATTTTTTTTTAACATCCAGGGTGACCATCGCGCAGTAACGGTTTCCTCTTCTCTGTTGCTTCTGTGCCGTTCCCATAGCATCCTCAACCGTTCTGCTGGCATCTGTCTGTCACTGGAATATGCTGCCTGCTAAATATTCTGCATTTGCCAATCCATGTCATCGGCCGACTCGAGGTGCACGTTGTTATTGACGTTGTTAGAACTTCTCCCATCATAGTGGTTTCACCTGTTGATCCGATGACGGTTGACCAAGGAGCCAACTTCGACCACTGGATAGTTGTTTCCACTGCGATGTTAATCTCCAAATCGGCGAGGAAGACGTCGATCGGTGAGTAGGCATCGGATTTGCTCAACCGGGTGGGAGTATCCGGGCTCAGAACGTTGTAATGGCCCTTTTTCAGGTCCTTACGTAGGATGGTGCTATGCACCGGATGCTTCCCCATGTTTCGTGTTTCACGTTCAGGTCACCGGCGATTATAAATTGCACTTGTCTCCGAGATTTAAGGCTATTCCTCCTTCAAGCGGCTAGAACGTAGTTGGTGGTACAGTTTGAACATACATAGTCAACTTTTTCCGA
This sequence comes from Aedes japonicus, assembly GCA_034211315.2. Taxonomy (NCBI): domain Eukaryota; kingdom Metazoa; phylum Arthropoda; class Insecta; order Diptera; family Culicidae; genus Aedes; species Aedes japonicus. The sequence continues at coordinate 104,108 of JASCZW010001105.1, forward strand.
GTCGTGGAGTTGACCATCAACGGGCGGTTACTGTAATATGGATTGCCTGGAGGGGGAGTCGGCGTACTGGTGGTGGCAGCTGTCGCGAATCGTTGCTGAACGGAAGCTGACGGGCGGTTGGATTGGCAGTGCTTTTATTGGAGCGGTGGCAAGGCTGGTGATCAGGCTAATGCCTGCTTGTGGACCGCCAAAAACTCCGAACGTTTGGGGCAGTCTCGACGGTTGAAGCGTGCGCTCTGGCACACTTGAGGGTTCCCAGTGACACTTTCGGGTTTCGTGGCCGAAAGCAAGGTAGTTTCCACACTGCGTCACGCCGCACTGCTTCGGGCGATAAGGGTCCCACTCGACGATAATGTTTTTATCAGGTCCGCCATCGTGACGGAAACCCTTACCAAGTTGGACCAGATAGAGTTGATCCAGGTGATTTCCCTATTGTTGGAGCCTGACAACCCTCGGCGCCGATTGCCTCCGGAGTGAATTCCGGCTTGCTTCTGGGTGCGTCGTGAGTGTAGCACATGATCTTTGTGCCTGTACTTCGCGGCTTGTTCAGCATGGGCATTTGGATGTCTGCAAGCTCGGGTCTGAGTGCAACGTTATCTTTTGACGCGGTTAAGAGCGAGAGTTAAATGACTGGACAATGCGTACCATTGGTACTTCGAGTATCTGCAGGTATAACATAGGTCCCACTGCGTTCCTTAGCCTCTTGTCCAGTAACTCCTATCCCTACCTCCCCATGGTGCCGGCTGGGGTATGAGTAACCATAGGAAAGATCGGATAACCAACCCCGGTGGGACCTTGGTCATACGCTGACAGGGAAGGAGGCTGCCCTCTGTCGGGTGTAATCTATCTGAGCATCTGTTTTCCATGTCAGGGGTGGCTCGGCTCAAACAGCGTTTAGTCTCCATGATAAGAGCGGCTAATCATCGTCCTTGTGCCAGCGTGGGACTCTAAACAGTGCTGTGCACGATGGTCCTCCGGCGTGACATCAATGTTACAAAAAATACAGAAGTTAATACGGATAAGAGCAGGAGGACCTTTACCTTACTGAGCATCTCCTGTACCGGGAGTGCGGCCCACTGGTTGTGCGCTAAAATCCGGGCGTTAGGGAGGATGGACTGGCGTCGGCCTGGCGCAGCCGCTTATAGCTGCCCGGTGGCAGCATGGATTCGGAAGCTGATGCCCCAGCGTGGATGTCTCCACGTGACGATGTTTACGACCCATTGTCGCTTTGACTGCCCTTATAGGCCGAGCGGAAAAGCTTGCATTGCATTGCTTGGAATTTGCTAAAAACTCATAAGAGGGGCATTCTACTGCAGTATTAAACATGAAATTGAACTTAATTAAATAAAAAGAAGACGATTTTTTTGCTACCCGATTTTGAGGACCCTGAAAGGGAAAATCAAATATTCAATATTCGCCCCAACTGGGTGCAACGTCAAAAAAAAATCTTCTATCTGGCTTTAAAGCTCTTTTCAAGTAGCTGTAATTCAATTCGAATAATAAAGGTATCAAAATGATAAGGAAAATGTGGTACAACTGACAAATGTAGCTAGTATATTGAACATTCAAGCAACAAAACGTTTATTTGTGTTTTTCAAAAACCATACATTAAAATTATTTGTATCTTTGTATACTGTAAGTTGCCCGCTCCATTTCAATACAATCGATGTCGTCCATCACAAAACTCGTTGCTATTAGTATGCCTTACCTCACTCAGCATCACCAGCTCGTAGGTAATCATCGTTCCGGCCATCTGAATTTAAAAAAAATTTATTGAGTAATATCAATCACAGAACACACAAACGGTTTTCTCCGGTACAAACCGCTAAGATAATTCCTCTTCGGAGAAAGAAAAACTTGTGCCCGGACAAGTTGTTATCGATATTGATAATCTCGTTAGTGAACCGCTGTACCTAATTAAAGGGTTGGAATGTTATTTGAAGAGCAATTTTCTACATAAGAGAGATAGAAAGTACACTAGTGGTCCATGAACTCATCGGAACAGCCCGAAGGATCTCCAGAGGCTTTCGAGATGCAACGTAGACGTGCGAGGAAGCAAGCAGCATCAGAAGGGCTCTCAAAATGAGGAACACCAGCGAAAATCTGTAGTAGAATGTTGTCATGATGGAGGCGTCAAGTCTGAAAGCATAAATGTATTGATAGGAATGTGGAAATTTCTCACCTTATCGCAAATGCAGACTCACTGAACGGACATGTACAGTTGATAGGTGATGAAGAAGATGTTCGACGCACTGGTGATCATTATCATCGGTGAAAGCACTCCGTCCATGTAGATTACCAGATTTGAAATCTTCGTGTAGTCCAGTCGAATTTCCGCCCAAAAGGACTCCGGTAGAGGCATTCCTTTCAGGTGCTTTATTCTGTTGAACAACTGTTCAAACCTCGTCGATAAACCTATGCTAACGAGTGCAATGAAGATATCCATGAAGGACCACACGAACAGGTAGAGTTTGTGGACAAATTCCAGCAGCAGTGCCCTCGGCAGACTGTATGGGATGTAGTCGAATGTTTTGGCGTGTTCTCGAGTGTAGAACGTTTTCCAGAAGGGTGTGCTGTTGTCGCATCGCTCTATGTACACCTCAATAGTTCGATAGCACGATAGTACGTGAAATAGGTCTTCCACTGAAAACAAAACACTGTTGAGAAGTACCTAATAAGACGATTAACGATCAAACTCACAAAGAGCACAGAACAGGACACCAAATCCCACCAACCGAATCTTAAACTTCAAACTTCGTCCGTTCGTTTTGTACGGAGGATGCAGGAACACTTGTTCGTACATTTGCCACTTGAGCATGATGGTCCGCCATTGTACAGCGATGATTAGAAAGCAAACAGCTCCGCCAAAGTTCAGTATGTAGTAAAGGATTGAAGCTTCGGAAGACGAATGACACTTTTAACGACATCTTGTTCAACATTGAGGCGAACATTTCCGAAATACTTACTTATCATGCTGGTGACGACTTGGTTGACAACTGTGTGATTGATCTGGGCGATTATTATTAAGCCACCTAGCACTAGAAATGCAATCGAATACACTGTTCTGAGGTGTATCCATTGGAACCGGATCTGTTGCGGGTCACGAGCGAAGACACCTTGCACTGGGAAGAATGTAAACAGTTGTGCCACGAAAACGATCGGCTTTAACGCCCCCCAAAAATCATCAATCTTCGAGCTGTCCATATTGGCGTCGTTAGTGCAAGACTATTGTGGCTGCAAAAGCGGTGTTGGGTGAATTGGAAAATGTGTGCCATGTGTTGTGGGGGCAATTCGTTTTGCACCCGATGGTGATTGTTCTATTTTAATTTGTTTACATCGAGTGAGTGGAGATTAACGGTGAGAATCGTGACAGCAGGTCGGTGGGTAATTATAAAAACGAACAATCTCTGGTCGGCTCCGGTGCTTGCTTGACTTGATCCATTAGGACCAGCTCGTAGGTGACCAGGGTTCCGGCCATCTGAAATCGGGGTGCCGATGGGGGCAGGAACAGATTTGAGGAAGGGAAATCATTAATTCGGACTGGTGACTGTATCAGGCATGGTAATTGTCATGTCGGGCATTGACTAACAGCAAGGTCTACAGTCATCTTGAAAAAGTCTTCTTGAGTCTTCGTGAAAAAGTCAGTCTATATTAAATTTGTACTTCATTCTTACATCACTCCACCGCCTCTTGGTTGCCTAAGACAAACCAGCTCAATACAACTTGATGCTTCAAAGCAATAGAAGAGTCCAAGTTGAAAAAAGAAGAAAAAGATATCGATTGGACAAAAATCTGACAGCTCGCAGTTTGCTGCTTCTAATTAGAATTTCATTTGGATTTTCGAAAAGCATTTTAATATTTTTCATCCTACTTAGCAAAAAATAATGAATTATAACAAGTGCGTGAATTTCCCCCTCGTTTATTTCCAAGGCGAAGAAGGCATTATCTACGATATTGTTTGCAATCTTTCATGCGCCATACAACAAAGTTAGCAATCTTCCATACAAAAGGCTATATTCAGGCGTTACCTGGTTTAACTTTATATGAAACTAGCTGATCCCGGTACTACGCCTGCAACTAAATGAATGAACATTACATAGCACTGGCGCTTTTTTTTATAAGTTTTTTTTTTTGACTAAGAAAGGGTTGAAACTTCTACCATAACATTCTTCTTACCCGAACAATACACAGTTTGTAGCTTAGTTACCTGGATAAATCTCAGATTTGGTTGAAATTTGTGTTTGAAATCACCATAGAAACATTTCTTGCATTCAAAAAACCCCGCATACCAATTTTGGTTCCATTTGCTTGATAAGTTCTCAAGTTATTCAGAAATTTGTGTTTCATTTGTATGGGAGCCCTCCCACCTTCCAGAAGGGGGAAGCAATCTCAAACAATCATTAAAACCTTCCATAGCCCCAAAAATCCCTGAATACATATTTTCACTCCGATCGGTCAGTCAGACAGAAATTCATTTTAATATATATAAAAATCCTGCGTCCAATAACCCCTACATGCCAAATTTGATTCCATTAGGTTTATTAATTCCCAAGATATGCAGAAATTTGCGTTTCATTTCTATGGGAGCCCCCCCCCCCTCAATTCAGAGAGCGGAGGGGTCTTAAACCACCATAGAATTATGTCTCTCCTTCAAAAAAAATCCATGCCAAATTTGATTCCATTTGCTTTATTAGTTCTCGAGTTATGCAGAAATTTGTGTTCAAAAATTTGTATGTGAGCCCCCCCACCTCTTAAAAAGGCAAGAGAGTCTCAAATCATCATAGAAACATTTTTCTCCTTCAAAAACCTCCATATGCCAAATTTGGTTCCATTTGCTGGATTAGTTCTGGACATATGCAATAAGTTGTGTTTCATTTGTATGGGGGATCCCCCTCCACTTTCAGAAGGCGGCGGGGCCTCAAATCATCATACACGCTCGTTCAGATCTACTCTAAATAGAGTAACTTTTACTCAGTTTCGTATTTCCATGCTAAATGTCAAAAACTGAGTGACTTGATTTAAGGAAACTAAATAAATGCTACTCTGATTGTAAAAGCGCTGTCTTAATAAAAATAGAGTAACTACAATGAAGCTGTCAAAAACGAAAAACGTGGTTCAGTCGATCAAAAGTTTTCAAGACAGCACGGCTGTATTTTGTAATCAACAATCATTTTGACGTCGAAGTGCCGAATTAAATCCATGAATTACAATCAATCCAGAAAATCACAAATTTAAAATTTTTTACAATTTCGACACTTCCGTTTCGACTGGATAGTTGTCGGAAACAGTCAACAATTTGATTAAAATAAATTAAAAAATAGAATTTAGATACTAAATAATGTTTACTCAAATTCTGACAAGGGACCTAGTTAATCTGAATTGAGTAACTCCACAGCTACTCTAACTAGAGTTGTTCCAGTTTTAACAAAACTGAGTCGTTTTCTACTCAGTTTTGTAAAAATACAAACAAACGTGACTAAGAAATGTTAACTCTAATTTTGACAGGTGACCTAGTTAATCAAAAATGAGTAACCTTTCAATTACTCTAATTAGGGTAGTTCCACTTTTAACGCAACTGAGTCATTTTCTACTCAGTTTTGAGTAATTACAAACGAGCGTGTAGAAACATTTCTCTCCTTCAAAAACCGCCATATGCCATTTTCTTCCATTCTTAGTTCTCGAGTTATGCATAAATTTGTGTTTCATTTGTATGGGAGCCCCCCTCACCCTTCAGAAGAGAGGAGGGGTCTCAAATCAGCATTGAAACAGTATTTATCTTCAAAAACCTCCACAAGCCAAATTTGGTTCGACTTGCTTGATTAGTTCTCGAGTTATACAGAATATTGTATATTTCATTTGTACAGTATATTTCATTTGTATGGGAGCGCCCCTTTCCAAGTGGAGGAGCCGCCTCACCAACTCCAGGGGCCAGATTCGTCTGGAGGCCTTGGCTAGGCTCAATGTGCACCTAGCCAACGTGGGTACCAAGAGTACCTACCATAGAAACGGAGGGGAATCGATAATCGATGTCAATTTCAGCAACCCTGGGCTGCTTAACAATTGTTCACGTTGGTGAAATGTTCACGTTGGTGATGCAAACGTGTCTGAACGAGGGTGTCTTTACGGACGACTGGAAAATTCAGACCCTAGTGTTGCTACCAAAGTCAGGGAAGCCAGCGGCATATAGACCTATATGTCTGTTGGATACAGCGGATAAGGTGCTCAAGAGGGTAATCCGCAACAGACTGAAAACATACACGGAGGGTATAGGCGGTCTGTCTAATAAACAGTTTGGCTTCCGTAAAGGGAAGTCGACGGTGGATGCCATTCTGTCCATCGCCAAGACGCCTGAAGTGGCAATCCAGCGCAAGAGGCGAGGAGTACGATACTGTGCAGTGGTCACCCTTGACGTGAGAAATATGTTCAATAGTGCCAGTTGGGTGGCAATCGCCGGCTCGCTCCAAAGCTTTCAGGTTTCTGGGTACCTGTACAAGATTTTTGGAAGCTACTGTTCAGATCATCGCAGGCGTCTTACAAGGTTCGATCCTGGGTCCGGTGCTATGGAACACGATGTACGATGAGGTACTACAACTTAAATTCCCGAACGGGGTGACGATAGTCGGGTTCGCGAACGACATCACTCTGGAGATATGTGGTGAATCCATTGAATAGGTGGAGCTAACAGCCTCGCACATTGCAGAGAGATGGATGAGTTCCAGGAAACTGGATCTAGCTCACCATAAGACTGACACCACGTTGGAAAATAATCGAAAATCAGAGCAACATGCGACGATCAGTGCAGGTAACTGCACAGTGGAATCGAAGAGGTCTTTGAGGTATCTTAAGTCATGATCGACGATAAGCTGTCCTTTATCAGTCACGTCGATTACGCTTGCAAGAAAGCCTCAGTGGCTATATCGGCATTATCCCGCATGATGTCGAATAGCTCGGCGGTGCAAGGGAGCAAGCGTAAACTCCTGGCCAGCGTCGCACTGTCCATACTTAGATACGGCGGGCCAGCATGGATCACCGCCTTGAGTACCAAGAGCTGCACTAGTAAGCTAGAGAGTACGCACAGGCTTATGTGCCTAAGAGTGATTAGTGCATACTGAACGGTATCATGCGACGCGGTCTGCGTCCTAGCGGGGACGATGCCAATAGGCATTGTCATAAAAGAAGGTGTAGAGTGCTTCGAACAACGTGGAACAAAATGTATTCGAAAGACCACCAGAGCTGCATCTATGGTTAAATGGCAAAGGGATTGGAACAACTCCATAAAAAATAAGTGTACTCACTGACTAATCCCGGATTTATCTGGGTGAGTTGGTAGGCAACAAGGTGAAGTGAACGTTCACTTAACGCAGATTTTGTCAGGCCACGGCTGTTTTATACAATATATGCACAAATATGGTCGTGCACAGTCCTCCGCATGCACCGAGTGCGTTGAGGAAACCGCGGAACATGTGTTCTTCGCATGTCCTCGCTTTGACGGCGCGAGATCCGGCATGATAGCCAGAAGCGGTCACTTCGGATAATTTGGTCCAGAGGATGTACCAAGACCGGGACATCTGGGACGCGGTTTGCATAGCAGCCTCCAAGATTGTGCTCGCTCTACAATAAAATTGTCGAGGCGACCAACGGCAGGTCACAGGGACCACCTAACTACTAAAGCCCTAAGTAGTAAGACATAGTGGGTGCTTAGCAAGCACAATAGCCCCCTCGCCGAAGTAGGGTCGAGAGGTGGTTCCAGAAAGGGTCCAGGGCTTAAGGCACGGGTGGATTTTTTAGTGAGTGGCACCCTCATCCCCACATCCTGAGTTCTTCAGGAGTCTGGTTGCAGATTTTCCATCCCGTCTAAAAAGAAGCCGTTTGCTTCAAAACACGTTAAAGCATAAACAATCGAGGGGTCTTTCGACGGAAACTTATCGAAAGCATCGATTTCGAGTGGGCACTTGTTTTGAAATTGTTTTTTTTCAATTCAAATAGATTGTTTAATTCCTTAAGTCGAACTCTTTTTATCAATATTCCATGTTAAACTTGAAGAGAATATAAAAATAAGATACCAACAAAGACTACATTGTGTTAACTTTAATTTGAACCAAATAAATGAGAGAAGCCTATTTCCTATTGCCTATTGCCAATTGCCTATTAGTGTATAATTTAACATGGGAGCTGACAGATTTATCACCAAGCGGTGTTTTCTTCTTTTTTCAACTTGGATTTGTCCATACGTATTTGGCCATAAAGTGTCCTAAGGATTGCATGTAAAATAAACTGGCAACGCTTATGATGCGCTCACACATACACGCGTAAACCTATCGGTCTGAGCCTACCTACATTCGACGCATTCATTTCTGCAAAGATTTTTCTCTACGGCCTAGCTGAGAAACGTAGATAATGGTTTCTCCGCGAATTTCTCGTCATTGAAAACTCGCTTCACGCGTACAACCCCTCTGAAGAAGGAAAAATAAAATTTGATATTAATGATACTCCATCGTTAGCCATTGGATTCTGATGCGGTTATATTTTGCAATAGATCACAAAATTATCCTAATTTATGGAACTGTACGCGGCAAAATCTGGACACCCCTAAATACGTATATCTCTGGAAATACTTCAGCAACGCGTGAAATATTTCGCAGCCTGATAAAGGTATGTCTGTTCATTGTGTAAAATCAATTTTTGGTGATACTACAAGCTTTTAGATCGAAGATGGCGTCGAAAGAAGAGCAAGTGCGAAAAGCAATTGTGTGCAGTCGCAATGAAAATCCGGATCTGTCAGTAAGAAAATTTGCAAAAATTCTCGGTTTTTCTGCAAGCACTCTCCATAACGTTCATAAGTCTTTCGATACACGTTAAACAATAGCCAGGAAGGCTGGGAGCAGTGGTAGCACGGGGACTGGATTTCAACATTTTTTTGGTAACATTTGACACTTTTCATAATGACCAAAGGGAACACACGGAAAAAAAAATTACTACAATTGAAAATGTCATGACATCCTGCAAAATTAAATTCATCTCGAGCAGAAATTTACACACAAGTGCACCGAACTTTTTCCTTACCGTACGTTTTCAAGGCACAGTGCAATCGTATTTCTTCTTCTCACGTTATAATTTTTCGTAACAATTGCTCGACATTCTTTTGCTGGTGTCTTTTCATTACTGCACATTATACAAACCAACACATGTACATCACCAAACCACGCTCTGAACGAATGACCGCCGCGTTGAAGTCCAGTAAAACAATAAACAAGAAGAAGAACCAAACCACGCCCATTGTCAACCGTTGTGTATCCAACGTTTTCCAACACCTAGCTTTCGAAACATCGTTGTTAGGATTTCTAACAATACTGCTCACATGGGGAGACCCTGAAAGGTCCAAGTTCCTCCGGAAAGTGGCCATATTCAAATGTTTTTAAAACCTGGCTTGCGACACATCAAACTTAATGATTTTGAAAAAATAGGTCTGCGGAGGACATTCTGAGGATTCCTTACCATACTGGCCACTCTAGCCCTGCAGGATCTGAGTTCCACCGAAAAAGTGGCTGTATTCAAATCGTAACTAAAAGCGGGCTTATCGCTTATCAAACTTAGTCTACAGAGGACAACCAAAGCATTTTCCAGGAAACTTAATCGAACTTATAAACTTATGCTCGTAGGATGGATTGCACAAAGAAGACCTCGCCTCACTTTCATAATCCATCCGTTCTCTTCATGCTCTTTTTCTGAATTCTGTTATGCTTTGATGCACTAAAATGTGCGTTTCTTCACCAGCTCGACAGTATCCTTTTGTAAAAAAGAGTTTAGTTGAGGCATGTACCTCTAGCCAAGGCAACCATAGAGCTAATGTCAAAACAGTATTGTGGTTTCACTGTTGAAAAAAGACAACTGTTTTGGTTTTTGTTTTGTTCTATAGTATAAATTATGTTTTTGTAAAATTTTGAGTGACTCGAAAACCGATACTTAAAGCATAACGGATCCAGATTCAGCCTCGGTGGAGAAGGATATTGATCCAAAGATAAAGTTTTGCAAACTTATGCAGTTTAATATGTCACAAGCCAGGTTTTGGCATCGATTTCAATATGACTACTTTCCCGGAGGAAGTCGAATCCCGCAGCACCTCCCTGAGTGGCCAGTATGGCCAGACACCCTCAGAATGTCATCCAAAGACAAAGTTTTGCAAAATCATGAAGTTTGATATATCGCAAGCCAGGTTTTGGAAAAGATTTAGATATGGCCACATTTTCTGAGGAATTTGGATTTCGCAGGACCTCTCCAAGTGGCCAGTATGATCAGGAATCCTCAGAATGTCCTTCGAAGACCTAGTTTTGCTAAATCATAAAGTTTGATATATCACAAGCTAGGGTATGGTAAGAAATTGGTTATGACCACTTTCCCGGAAGAACTCGAAATCTTGCAGGGCCCCCTCAAGTGACCAGTATATTCAGACACCATAAGAATGTCATCCAAAGACAAACTTTAGCAAAATCATGAAGTATGATGTGTAGCAAGCCAGGTTTTGGTAACGATTCGAATATGGCCACTTTTCTGGAGGAACTCGGATCCCGCAGGGCCTTCCTATGATGCGAGTGTGGTCAGCCACTTTCATAATGTCATTCGCAGACCTATTTTTACAAAATCATAAAGTTTAATAAGTTGTCCATAACCATGAGACAAAGACAATTTTGAGAAAGTGGTTGTGTTCCTGAATCCAAAGTTGCTAAAAGATTTCTAATCGGTTGGATAGTTCCATAGTAATGGTCATTTTAGTTTCCGTGTTAAAAATGTTTTCTGTTGCCCCCCCCCCTCCCCCCTCCCCTTTACTTTGCACTCTGTTGGACACATAACGGTTAAAAAATAAGCTGTTAAGAGAGTTTCTGATAGTTCCGAGTTGGTTAGTTTGCTGAAAAGAAATGTCTGCTACAATTTCTTTTCTAAATGTCATGACATTTTTTTACATTAATATAAGCGAGAGAAAGGGGAATATGACCAAAAGGAATCGAAAAAATAAATGTTTTGTCTTTCATACGACACCGCACACACTGTCGCATAGCAGAAAGCAAAATAAAAAAACCTGAATTAATCCACCGATGGTGCGACTGAACCCTTCTTACATTTTATCAGAATTACGAACTCAAATGTGGCTAATATGGTACTGGATACATATTTTCATCAGAAATTCCAGGAAGGTCCAGGAATATTCGATATGTAATATTTTGTGTTTAAAAATTGTACCGTTCGACAATCCTTAACGTACTGTTCATCGATGTGATTAACATATTACCATTAATAGTCTTTAATGACCTGTTTCTGTTAGTTCTATAAAAGGGAAATTACATAAATATTATCAATTTTATATAATCAGTCCATAGAATGAATTATTAGACAATACGTCAATTTTGATTATCGATATGGATTCAATATGCTTAGTAAGAAAATTGATTTTATTAAATGGAGACTTTGTGTAATTTTCGAATATACTCGTTGCAGTTCAAAACCAGCCACCAGGCAATCGATGCTGCTCTAATTCTATACAGTCGCATAGTGTGGCTAGTCCGCTGTATGTGCTATACAACGCTCCAGATACGACACAATAGAATGCAAGCGGCATCGATTGGTGTGATTGGTCTTGTTCGGTTTTGCACTGCAACGAGTATATTGTCATCTCACAATTATGTGCTCTCAGGTATTGTTTTGGTCATATCTCCATGAAAGATTATCCAATCATAATGAAATTTTGACCAGTTATTTGGAAGATATCATAGCTTTGATTTGGCACCAACAAAACTAAAATCGGTACACAAATAGCTCAGTATGTAATCGGAGACTAAACTGTTTGATTACTATTATAATAGGCCTTCAAGTACTGTTTCGTTCATATCTTCGTAACGAAATGTCCGAATGAAAAAAAATCAATAGCGTTCTATGGGAATGTTGTAGCTTCCATTTGCCGTCAACAGAACTCAAATCGGTTCACAGATGGCTGAGAAACCGATGTGACATTATTTGTAACGCACACACACACACATACACACACACACACACACACACACACACACACACACACACACACATACATACACACAGACATGTGCTCAGTTCGTCGAGCTGAGTCAGAATGGTATATGACACTCGGCCCTGTGGGCCTCGGATAAAAAGTCGAGTTTTCAAGCGATCTTAATACCCTTCTATTGATGTAAGAAGGGTAAAAGGGAAGTTAACATAATGAAATTTTGAACACTTATTTGGAAATTTTATAACTTTAATTTAGCGTTAACAAAGCTTCAATCCTGAGCTTCAATTTTGATTATCGATATGGATTCAAGATGCTTAAATAAGTACATATTCGTTGAAAATTGTAAATGGAGACTTTGTGTAATTTTCGAATATACTCGTTGCAGTTGAAAACCAGCCACTCGAACCAATCGATGCTGCTCTAATTCTATACAGTAGCATAGTGTGGCTAGTCCGCTGTATGTGCTATACAACGCTCCAGATACGACACAATAGAATGCAAGCGGCATCGATTGGTGTGATTGGTTTTGTTCGGTTTTGCACTGCAACGAGTATATTGTCATCTCACAATTATGTGCTCTCAGGTATTGTTTTGGTCATATCTCCATGAAGAATTATCCAATCATAATGAAATTTTGACCAGTTATTTGGAAATATCATAGCTTTGATTTGACACCAACAAAACTAAAATCGGTACACAAATAGCTCAGTATGTAATCGGAGACTAAACTGTTTGATTACTATTATAATAGGCCTTCAAGTACTGTTTCGTTCATATCTTCGTAACAAAATGTCCGAATGAAAAAAAAATCAATAGCGTTCTATGGGAATGTTGTAGCTTCCATTTGCCGTCAACAGAACTGAAATCGGTTCACAGATGGCTGAGAAACCGATGTGACATTATTTGTAACGCACACACACACACATACACACACACACACACATACACACACACACACACACACACACACACACATACATACACACAGACATGTGCTCAGTTCGTCGAGCTGAGTCGAATGGTATATGACACTCGGCCCTGTGGGCCTCGGATAAAAAGTCGAGTTTTCAAGCGATCTTAATACCCTTCTATTGATGTAAGAAGGGTAAAAAGAATACGGGATGTTCGTGCTATTTGCTTTTCGCCTTTTGGTCTAACAACATTACAACTAGCTTGAAGCGGAAGGTGTCGGCAACAATTGTTAGCTTTGTACAGTGACCATTTTTTCAGAAGTAAACCATTTTTGAAAAATGTCAACCGTTACCACCACTGGCTGGGAGCGGAACAAAAACGGATCTCAGGAACCACCAGATGGACGTGAAGGTGAAGCAATTATTAGAGAAGAGACCAGCTACTTACTGTCGCTAGAAAAATTAAAATGTCCCCAACTTTCGTGCACACTTCCAGTCGTTCCAGGTGAAAACTGTACCGAACCGTAGTGATAAACAGAATGTGATGGCTAAAACCCGGGCTAGCAAGTTGTATTGCGAAACTTTGACGAAGTTTTCCTCCGTGATAATGGACGATGAAACTTATGTGCTGGAAGACTTTAAGCAGCTTTTCGGAATATCTTATACGGAACGGTGGAGAGGAGCACTTCAGGACGAAGAAAACGGCCAAGTTTCCCAAAAAATATTTGGTTTGGCAGGCAATATGCAGCTGTGGTTGAGCAAGCCAAAGCTTCATCACTACCGGAACGGTAAACAAGGAAAAATACCGTGAAGAATGCCTAAAGAAGCGATTGTTACCATTTCTAAGGAGCCATGACGCTCCCTCGCAATTGAGGCCTGATTTGGCATCTTGTCACTACGCCAAAGATGTTTTGGAATGGTATAAAACGAATGGAGTCCATGTTGTACCAAAAAAGGCGAATCCACCTAACTGCTCAGAGTTAGGTATTGGGTTCTCGTTTCACAATATAAACAACAAGCTATAACTGTAGCAAAACATCGAGAATCGTAAACTGAAGCAGCTAAAGGTTGCAGCGAAGTCTGCACAGACCCTTATGGCTGGAGTAAACTCAAAAGTTCGTAGTTTCCTCATGCAGCCTAATTAAGCAACTGTCATAAGTCTTAAGATGACTAATAATAAAAGAATAAAAATGCATCATGCTTTGAAATAACATCAAATTTCAGCATTATATGGTCAAACGAGTTTCAGAGGCATCTAGTTGTGAGTGCTGTCGTAAAAATAATACAATAAAAACTTACCGCCAAAATTATCTGCCTTTTAAGGTAGAAAAACTTCTTGCCAGACAGTGTATTCTCACCGGACGCCACATCATCAGTCAACCGTTGAAGCTGTAAGACGGAACAAGATTACAATTACGGTCCCGGTTAAATTCATTCCATCAACTCACATCCAATCCCCAGTACTTAGAAGGAACATTCCGAAGAATATTCAACGGACGCATGGAAGCCACATGTACTCCGGATCCAACGAACAGCATACAAAGTGTTCGGAAGATCAAAAGAGCCAAGGAATACCAAAAGTACACCATTGTCATGAATGCCGGTCGCCGCCTGTAATTGGAAGAACTTGTTCAAACCTCAGCCGTGGCATATTTAGCCTTGCCTTATCAAAACTCAACTGAAACCCGTTGAAGAGCTGGGTTGCAATGAAATACATATCATTAGCGCAGGACATCAATATGAGGTGACCGAACTTCTCGTCCAAAAAGGCGACCAACTGCGAAACCGCTACGTAGTCCGTTCGAATCTCCCGCCAAAACATTGACGGATAGTGCGTTCCTTCAACACTTACCAACCGATGATAGATTTGATTGTACCGGAACTGAGCGGCAAAGCTGAACGAGATTATGAACAGGTCTAGATAGGTCCAGGTATATCGGAAACACCGATTGATCCACTGTTGAATATTCCAATCATCTAAATTACAGACTTGAAAATTTACTTAGAAATTATTAGGTTTTACCTCGATAAACAGAACGCTACCGACATTAACCGGGACGTACTGAAACGCTTGAGGATGGTCGCGCAAGTAGAAATTTTCCCAAAAGCTAATTGCGGTACGGTTGCAGTAATCCATCTGCACGATGTTATCCTGATAGGCCGAATAGAAGTTCAAAGCATCCTCAACTATCGCCAGAACCAGAATCCTGAAAACGACCGACCTGATCCGCCAGGCAAGATTAAATCGAGTCACCCTTTGCGTTACTTTGCTGTAAACTTCCTTCAACAGTAACTTCTCGCAATTTGCAAACTGCTGTAACACAACGTGCCACTGCAGAGCAATCACCATGAACAGTATCGTCACAATGTAGTTAAAAACCAGATAGAACATATCGGCGAAAAGGAAACATTCAACCCCTTAAGAATGAACCTCCGGCAGGCGAGAATGGTGTAGATTCCGGCAGCCATCAGATAAAAGGACGAATATACGAAACGGGCACTGCACAGCTTGAAGCGCGTGTTGCGAGAGTTTCGATTGAAGATTTCCACCACCGGCATCAGTGTGATACATTGACCTAGGAGCAGAACTAATGCAATGTCTCGATTAGCGGAGCGTCCAAAATAAGCTCTTCTCCATTACCGGGGGCCACCGCCTGGTGGAAGCTTCCGTCAAAATTGCTTTTGGCCTTGACCCGACCGGTCAGGCTGGTCCACCCGGGCAAGCGAAAGTGTGATAACGTGCTCTTGACTGCAGCACCCCGCGAGGCCAGCGTCGGTAGCTTCATGTCGTCTTGGCACGCAATGCGGTGGTAAACAACTGAGCGGGTACAATATTTGTCCGTTGGCTTTTATGATTCCAAACTGTGCCAGATTATCTCTGGCTGTAAAAAGGAGTTAATTATGAACAAATTCATTTGAGATTAGCCTGCGGCTCGGTCGGGCACATTGTTGCATGCAAGCAAACGTTATGCTGCGGGCGAACGGAGCTAGAAAGCGGTTGAACCGGTACGAGTAGCTGATTGCCTAAATGACGGGCGCAATCTGTTTGCAGAATGGTTGGGAGGGTTGAGAATGGAGATTTATGACACGCGCTATTCTGCTGATGATGAAATATTTTCTGAAAAGTGGAAACAATCGTTATGGAAAACAAGTATTTTTTTTTTTGCGAAATTGTGGACTGGCTTTTCGAATAAATAAGGCCTGTACTCGAAAAAAAAGCACCAGACAAAACTGTTTGCCAAAAATTTATTTTAAGTCAGATTTTTCTTAAAACTTTCAGGGAATGTTTTAAATGTCTTCTACATATGGACTATATTTTGCCATAATTATTTTATTCAGTTTCCTTTCCATCGCTGAAAGCCCGCACCTTTCCCTTAAGACCCCTGATTACATTTTGTGCAATGGTGGAACCTTTTGGTCACTTTCATCCTTTCTTTCTTCAACTTCGATGCCTTGCGGACCTTGCATACACGAAGCCCAGCTCGTTTTATGGTTTGCTGAACGAACCAGGCGGAACTCTTTGCCTTCAGAGCCGCGTTGCGAATCGAAAGGTTCGGATTAAACTTGAAATAATCCAACACCTTCCGAGCCTTCACAGGGTCAGCTGTCTTCGATTTTCTTCCACTTCCAGCCCACCGCTCGGCATTGGCGGAGCTAGAAAATTAGTCTGGAGGGGCCTGGAGGGGCCTGCCTGAAGATTCTTTTATCGTTTATACACGGAAAAAATCCGTGCCCAGATTCGTGAACTGCAGTCATGAATTCGAAAACAAACAAAACTACACCGTGAACTCAATCACGTTATCAAAAATTAAATTTATATTTAAAGGCTGCCATTCTGAAAACGTGAACTAGTTCACGGTCCGTTTTCATTTTTAGGAACGCTTTTTTTCTGTGTAGGAATATTTAAAAGAGCGAGGCCAGTAGGTTATGTTCATTGACGATTAAAAACGGGTTCAATCGAATAATTAGGTCTATTCTGGTGAGCCTTAAGAGAATCGAGTGTGGTGACTATATACCTTGTATTATTTCGTATGGATCAAATAGAGAATGGATTCACACGAGGTGACTGTAGTCACTTTACTCGATTCCCTTGAGGCATATCAACTCAACCGAGGCGGAGAATAGACGTGAATCTATATAAAGACAATTTTAAACTAAAAATCTTAAAACTTCAAAAAACAAAATTGAGTCAATGAACAATTTAAATTTATATTCTAATTTAGATTGGTTTCGTTTACGCGTTTTAAATATCTTCAAAATTGTGTCGGTTGATACTGATTCATTCACAACTCCGCTCCCAATGCTTATAATTGCCAAATTTGAAAATCGATTCTGCGTCAGGATACTTCTCAGTAATGTTTTTATGTGTTCCATGGTTCAGAAGCTCCGCTCGCATCCAGCTGAGCTTATGGGAATGAAAATTAACACCTGGAGCAACCTATATAGATTGGGTTAAATATCAACTTTAAACTCCGTTCGCAAGGCTTCCTTGTTGTTTTACATTTAGAGCATCTAAATAATGTCTATAAACTCTTGCCCATTTGCCTTATCTAAACGCGATAACGAGTCAGCTGACTCAGCAAACGGCATGTTGTTGAACCTTTTCTCCAGATGTCCTACAACATTGCCACAAGAGCGTACTTCTGCTACAATTTCATCAATTGTACAATCAGCTGCAATGCACAGGATTTCGTTTTGTATTTTTGGGCTGCAGTAGCTAGTGCTTTTAGTCAACTGGGCTAAGAATTGGACATCATACTTGGCGAACAGGTCAGTCAATTCCAGAAAATTTCCACGGTTTGTGGAATGTTCGTCCTCCCGGTGACCCCGAAGTGGTAAGCCTTGCCATGCCAAACACAAGGTAATATCGATCAGCTTCTTAATGTATTCTCTATACTGATGCTTTTGCTCTTCAATTACCATTAAAAGCTTTCAGTGTACATTTGTTGACAGCGATTGCTTGCGAAGTAAATAATTTTCTAACCATTTATTGTGCAAAGCAGTATCGTCATGAGCTTATATTTTCTCGCCTAGTTTTCTCCAATTATTGAAAACTGTGCAAATATTTTTTTAAATTTTGTTTTCGCAAAGCCTTAGCACATAACATGGGGCCGACATAGTAGAACACTTCATCATTGCTACGACTGTATTCCAACCAAATGTAACCAAATTCCAACCAAATTCGTTTATGGAAAACTAATGCGATGGGGCGGTCCAGATTCAAGCGAACCACGATCAGACAATTCTATCTTATTTGTATTACTATCGTTTTCCGATAAAGCTGATAAAGCTGAAGAACACAGACGTTGCTTTCAATTGTTTTAGAATTATCAACGTAAGATGAACGGAATCGTAATTCTTGGTGTTTTGAAAGAACAGTAGAGAAGTAAATATGTTGTCAATATAATATTGGCCCTATGGTTTTCGTATGATAAGTGATATGTTCAAATTAAGCGTTTTGATATGCTGCTATTAGCTTATAGTGGCTCCTTGCAGAAAAGTTAATATTCTTCAACGTTCTAATGGAATTCGATTTAAATTTCTTATTAAATAACTATTTGAAAGTTCTGTGAGCAAATCATCAACCAAGGTTCTATAAAAGTAGAATTTTATGAAAAATACAATGAAAATTTATAAGTTATAATAGAGCTAAATTTCTAAAGAGAGAGAACTTCACGGTAGTTCAAAAGATATCAATCAGTAATTTGAGGCTAAACTAAGAATTTGATCGACATTAATAGTATTCCAGGGCCTCGAAATTCCATGAAAAAAATATCGAAAATGTTTGAAGGTATGGCAAAAGAAAGTAAACAACTACGGTATAGGTGCCCATTCCCATTGTTAACTGTGTTGAATTTTAAAATTTTCAAATACAGTCTTCCAAATGGCAACAGATTCACCATGTTAAAAGGGTTGGCAAAAATGTAGTTTTTAAATAATTTAAAATTGAAAAGTTCTACAAGAATGAATTCTTCGGTAAAATTGTTCATTCTTATGAAATAAACTATTTTGTCAAAGAAAAGATATGATTTCAAAATTTAAAGATGGTGGGTCAGATGTTATAGTACGTTCACACTACTGCTTATATTACGTGATATAGAATATCTTGATATCAGCAACTATACATCTAGTTTTCACTGGAAATAATATACATGTCATTTGATTTCAAGATATTCTATATCACGTTATATTAGCTGTAGTGTGAACGTACTATTAGTCTTGAATTTGAAGCACAGTTAATAAATTCAACACAGTTTAAAATTCAGGTTACTTCTGAGCTATTTCAAAATTTCAACTCAATCTATCCGCCTGAGTGCTGATAAAGCATATCAAATATGTCAATTTTGTATGGAAAACCGTAGATGTATTTAATATTTTCGCCACCACTGTATACAAGGAATTATTCCAGCCAAAAAAGAAACCTTTTGATTGGAAATCAAATGCTTTAAAGATATCTTAAGAATAAATGTAAACAACTGTTATAAGAAATGGGAAGGGAATTTTGATAAAAGAAATATTTAGAAGCGTTTTAAAAAAACTAACAGAACTCTGTCTCTCCTGAATGGATGCACAAGGGAACACACTGTTTTTACAAGCAGTATATTTCGAATATTTACCATCGGTTTTTATTCAAATGGTTTGATTCTTAGAAAATTAAAAATATATTTTCGACGGGTCTTGCATTGCAGCATCACTTTGGTCGATTAATTAAACTATTTGTAGAAAATAATGGCTAAATAAAAGTTTTAACAGGTTTACAATATTTCCAATAAAAGTAAGCCTCACGTGCAGATAGATTTTCCCCCTATATTAATGAATAACATATTACAAAAAAGTCGAGGATTTTAATTCATTGCAAAACATCGATAAACTTTGTTATCACAAAATTCAGTAAAATAAAATACATAAAATATAAAAAATAATAATGTTCATTTCCGTCGAGTTATTAAAAAAGTCTGCACATTGTAGTATCGAGACACTGAAGAAGTCTGCACATTGTAGACGAAATACACGTATCTGTCAAGATAAGCAAAGGTAGTTACAATTAAATGGAAAATACTAATTTTTCTTCGAATTTCTAGTTAATGTTCATTGGTTTTCATTGGTAGCATTGTGAGAAGGGCATGTGTTGATTTTTTTTGGTAGAGCTGCATGACAGCTTTTTTGTCGAGGCTAGACCGTTTCCCAAAATTCCACTTTACTAAGACGAGTACCATGGTCACACTAGCACATGTCGAGCGCGTGAGCACCATTTGAAGTATTAGTATTGTCCACGTATTTTATTAAAGATGCAGAATTTCCCTTGTCATAGTACCCATCCCTGCAAAATTGCACCCAACAACTTTGAATTATTTTCTAATTAAAGATGTCTACGTAGACTATTATATAACTATTTCTAACACTTCCTGGGAACGCCGATCATACTGTTCATGTTGGCAGTGCTGAAGTCTCCTTCAGAAATGACTCTGAAATTACTATATGCATTTCATCAATACTGTCTTGTGAATAGTTCAATAACAATGTTATGATTTCAGGAATTTACCTGATTATATGATTACACTTCCTCTAAAACCACAATTTCGGAAATATTATCGTTAATGAATAACTTCTATCTCTATATTTTGCTTATGAACATGTGTTTGCTTCAAAACTTTTAATCAATCTGGGGAGTCTATACTCTACTAAATTGTTCATACAAGAGAAAATAATATCGTGAACTCTAAAATGCGCCTTGAAACACAGCTCATTATTGTTAAACCTTCTTTAAAAATAAAATTAAAGTACGTACACAGAAAAGTGTTTCAAATCGTATGTTTCGGTTTAACAGGCTCTAGATTTTACTGTCGCTATTATTTTAGTTATGAGTCTTGAGGTTTTCATGTAAATAGAATTGAATTATTAGAATTCAGAATTATTAAGGGCTAAGGCGTAGGGCTTTTGTTAAGCAGCATTTTGAAGCAAACGCATAAAAAAATAACATAATAAGTAATGTATTCCTTCCATGATAGGGTTTCTGTCAAAACAATCTGTTAAGAGGATCAGCATACAAAAACTTACAGGTTTTCTCTCTGAGGTTGTTAAGTAAACAACGACGACAAAAACATTACTGGTAAAAATGAGAAGTTTTAAAAAACCTCTGATTGGAAATTGATTTCCATCACATGTGGTCTTAAGGGAGTGTAAACCCAGAGATTTCACATCGCTAGAACCATTCTGTGCCATTGATGGTATTTAGCACGGCTAAA
>JASCZW010001106.1:0-13463 GCA_034211315.2 Aedes japonicus
GCCAAATACTTTAATCCAGTACCAAAAAACACGTACTAGACTAAAGGTGTACAACGCTGTACGTTGTATGTCTGTACCAGGCACAAACGTCTGTCTGTGATACAAGTTTCCCATAAGGATATAAAACTACGAAACTGTTAAACATTGATTGAATTCAGAGTAAATTGAAACAAGCGTGTATACACGACAGCTTTTCTCACTGATGCGAGCTTTAACAAAAAAGCTCACTGATTTTCAATGATGACAGTTGATTACTACACGCTTGTTTAAATCCCCTCAAAACTGAGTATGAAATGGCTTAACGGCGGTCAAAATGAAATTGCAAAAAACATGGATAATTTTTTCCCCAAAATTAAAAAGCAGTTTTCTGTTCAAATCAAAACAACTGGTCATAAAACACTAGTTCACTGAATGTTTTTCACTTTCAAAAACACACAGAACATATTTCTATAACAATTATCATGGAAGTGGAAGCAAAAACTGCTTCTAATTTCTTTTTAAACTTTCTAAAATTTATTGTACGTTAACAAAAATATCTGGAGGAGTTTGCTTATTATTGTTGACGTTTTAGTTATGTTCCGGTCATCGCCGTCGTTCGCCTCAATAAGAAAATCAGATTTCCTTTCTGTTTTTCCAAGTTGTAACTGTAAAAGTTCATGCATTTCATAACACATTTTATAAGAACTCTGTAACAGCATTTTCGATTTGTGATATATATTATTTATTATAATTTTTCAATATTTGTACTGTACAATGAGTGAAGAAAACTATCGCAGTGCGACGAAGTGTAAGTTCGTGATGTGTCTCATTTTTCCTTTTTCGAATCCATCTCTAAATATTTGCAGCGCACGAACCCGGGTGGAATGACCCTCCGAAGCTCAGCTACAGCCCCGGTGTGGCCACCGGACAAGCGCCAAAATTGAACCTTAATAAGCGAGTTGCTTTTCCGGTAGTAGGAAACAATACTGCAAGTCAAGCACCGGCAGTCCCGTTTGCGACTGTCAGCGGTAGCTCTCTTCCTCAATTTATTCCACCTGCTTCCTCTGGAACACCACTGGTAGGCCCACCTCCCAGTGCTAATCTACCTACTTCAGCTTTGCCACCCAAGTTAACGGTTGGGACACCTCCTCGAGTCGGTCCAATCGATAAGTCCGGTACACAAGGCGAGGACACGTTAGAGTACCCGAAAGACGAGGAAATGAGGGAATTTGTGAGTAGCACTCTTGAGGATTTTCTTTCGAAAGCAGATAGTTCACGGCAAGCGGAGATTCGTAAGCGTTTGGACCTAATGCAACGTAGCTGGAGTGACGGGAAATTGAGCAATGGTCTCACTAAAAAGATTTATCGATTAGCATTCGGTATTGTGGTTGATGATGTTAGTTGGATTATGTATAACGGTAATGTAATTTATTATTTGCAGCGCTCAACGATGGAAGAGCATCGGAGGCGAATGATGTTCATCGATCAATCATAGTCGAGCACGGGAAGGAATGCGTTCAGTGGGCTCCGGCGTTGAGACAGTTGATTCAGGCTGCCCCCAAGCCGGTAGAAGTGACAAGTGATGTGACTGAAGGTGACGAGGTGGAAGCCATCACGAAACCTTTATGATTGTTGTGCAATAGAAGTGGGAACTCCTGTAAGGATTAACGCAAACAGAATTGATGTTCGAAAATTAATGCTCATCTAGTTGATCAGAAAGAATCGTTCCATCTCAATCTAATGTACCGATTACCCTTTTTCTTCATGGTAATTTAGGTGACTTCTGAGTGAAAAAGCTCTCATGATATTTCGTCATCTGATTCAGTGCTTCACGAAAACAATCGACAAACTTGTCTAGTGTTGTTTTCACTACAGAATTGAATTACGGGTTTGTTATGCTGCATCAAGCTTAGGACCGATACCTTCTTGAATCAAAAACAACTTTCAATTACCTCTTGACTATCTACTAGCCCCTGCTATTATTATAACCCGGCGACTCACATACTCGTTACAAACAACTGAAGTCATCAGCAAGCAATATAATATATTATGTTCGGTGTAATTGCGAAGATAGAAAGCAATTGTTGCATTGAAGAAACGATCTCGTTCAGCACGCATGGCTGTTCTCGATAGTGCAATATTGTGAACAAAGTCATGTTTTCGAAGAGCAATTAGCCGCCAATCTACATTTTTCTCAACGTGAACAACGAATGTATTCTTTCAATTCTATAGCCGTTCCTCTTCTTGAGTAATCAACGTTAGGAACGATATTGTAGCCAGAAATGGACAGTTGTTTGTGCTTGTGCTCTAGTTTTTCCATAAACCAAGTCCCGTTGGCAAACTGATTCATTTAAACGTTCTGATCCTGCTTGTCTCGGCATTTCCTGGATTAGTGGCGTGTTCTTGATCGAGTACTGAAAGCTGAAATTGCAGAGTTGTCGTTTCGGTTCTATCAGTTTTGCTACTAAGTAGAAAGTTGTTGATCAGTAGTTCTGAGGAATGTCGTGCTATCCGTTTGCTGCTTCGAACCAGATATCGGCAAAGCTTTTTGTTCTGTACGCAGGGCGCACCGATGGCATTTAACATGGCACATGATTAACCGACCGCACACAATGCTTGGCTGTTGTAGATACAACGGAAACGCCAGAAGAGCTGCCTTGGGTATGACAGGCTTTTCATCAATCGATCTCTGCACAACACTTGGCCAGATCCTTATGATCAGCAAGGGATGGGAGATAAGTGTCTACTTAAGAATATGCTGAGAACTCATGTTACCTTCATATATCTGGAGTTGGAAGTTGGATGGGAATGTGCGGGAGGCTTTCCTTAGCGCTAAAGTATATTTATATGTATACAGGTCGTTGGGAGTGACGAAGCTAAGAAAGTTAATCATCTCCATTGTCGTCCGCATTTCTGAGCTGAAACACAGGCGTTATCCTAAGTATACTTGCATCCAGGCGCTTCTTGCGTGAGAGCTTGTCTGTCGTTTGGGACATGAGCACTAACTTTTTCTGGCTTATGGTTATAGCGCCATTAATCGTTCTATTCTGTACGCAGGATGCATCGATACAAATTCCCGACAATGACTACAAATATTTCCTTGGACCATAATGTCGTGATTTCACCGAACTCGTCACCGGTCGAATCCATGTCGGAAAGCTTCCAACATCCGGAGCTCATCTATGTTACGCGCTATCACCAGTACAATTTTCACAAGACTGATTTTTACGATCAATGCCTACTCTTTGTGATATTCCTAGCAACGCAAAGTGTGTGAAACCACGCAACACAGTGGGAAAAGACACTAGAGGGGTCATTCAAATCTAATCAACTAATGTTCATGAAAAGGGGTAAATAATATAAACTTCTTACAATACGAGAGTATTTCTCCTGTGAAGTAGCATTCTCTTTTCCTAGATTTTGCTAAGGTATGATTGACCGAATACATAGTACATGCTATACCGTTTAGATCACAACGACTACGCTTTATTTGGCGATTATAACCAGTCTGGTTTGGTCTGGAATGTTCCCATGATTGGTCACCCCACAATTGACGTTCTTCGTTCGCATATGCCACCTGTCTGCTGTGCTTTGATCGATGGATTTAGCCTTCATAATTTAACGCAAATGAATTCAACGTTAAATCGTAACTCGAGACTTGATCTTGTGTTGGCAAATGAAACTGCCGTAATGGAATGTGCATTTGTCGAAGCCTCCGAACCGATCGCCGATCATCCTGCGCTGGAGATTACTATTAATCTATCAGTACCTATTACCTTCGATAACATCGTTGACCCTCATGGCCTGAATTTCCGCAGCACTGATTTTGCTGCTATGAGCCAATCTTTGTCTCAAGTCGATTGGCAGTTCCTTGACGTGCTCCACTATCGATGAAGCGGTTGATTTTTTTTGAAGAGGTAGTGTCTCGGGCTATATCAGATTTTGTTCCGCTGAGGGGACCTTCTCGTAAACCTCCTTGATCTAACGCTTATTTACGGTACCTGAAACGTGTGAGATCGAAGGCTCTTCGTAAGTACTGCAAAACTCGAAATCAATTCACCAAGCAAATTTTCTCCACAGCTAGTTCCCATTACCGAATGTACAATCGTCTTCTTTACAAGAATTATTCAAAACGAATCCAATCTAACCTTCGGCGCAACCCAAAGTTGTTCTGGTCATTTGTGAACACAAAAAGGAATGTTAATAGGCTACCGGTTGAAATTCATCTTGGCGACAGAATCGCCAGCACACCAGTGGACAAATGTGATCTCCTTTCTGAGCACTTCAAAAGTGTATTCAATAACACCGTGCCAGCATTGGAGCAAGTCAGCGAAGCACTCAGAAATACTCCCAGAGACGCGTTCGACTTCAATATTCCTGCGATTACATCAGACCTCGCTGAATCCGCAATCCGGAAGCTGAAACTCTCAAACGTGGCAGGACCTGACGGAATTCCTTCATGTGTGCTAAAGAATTGCTCTGCAGTGTTTACGATTCCTCTTTTGAAGATTTTCAATATCTCGTTACGACAGGGAAAATATCCAACACGTTTCATCCAAATTCTTCATGTTCCCAATTTTCAAGAAAGGAGATAAACAAAATGCCGAAAATTATCGAGGGATCACATCGCTCTGTGCCTGCTCAAAAGTCTTCGGGATCATCGTCAACGACTTGTTGTTCGCTAGTTGCAGACACTACATCTCTCCTGAACAACATGGATTTCACCCCAGAAGATCGATTTCAACCAACCTTGCACCTTTCGTTTCCTCGTGTCTCTGGAATATGGAGACTGGATCTCAAGTCGACGTTGTTTACACGGATCTCAAGGCTGCTTTCGACCGGGTCGACCATGCTATACTTTTGGCAAAGTTAGACAAACTTGGTGTGCCAAATAACTTAGTTCGTTGGTTCAAATCTTATCTAACGGACAGGATACTCTGTGTGAAGATCGGCTCAGCTCAATCGAGCTACTTTACTAATATGTCGGGCATACCTCAAGGCAGCAACTTGGGACCACTGCTGTTCTCAATTTTCATCAACGAGGTTGGACTGATACCTACACCTAACTGCAGGTCGTTCTATGCAGACGATGTGAAATTTCTGTGGTTGTGCGATGCTTCGCTAATTGTTTACGACTACAGCACTTGATCAGCAGCTTTGATGTGTGGTGTTCCAGGAATTTCCTCACTCTGAGTGTTAGTAAATGCTTCATTATCACATTCCATCGAAAATTGCACCCAATTGCGTTTGATTACATGATAAACAATCAACCTCTGCAGAAAGTTGATACTGTTCGTGACCTTGGAGTCACGCTTGACTCCGGTTTAACATTTAGATAACACTACACGGATATGATAACCAAAGCAAACAGACAGCTCGGTTTCATGTTTAAGATCTCCGACGAGTTTCGTGATCCCACCTGTCTGAAAGCATTGTACTGCTCTCTCTTGCGTTCTATTCTGGAATTTGGAGCCTTGGTGTGGTGCCCGTATCAAAGAATCTGGATTGCAAGGATTGAAGCAGTCCAAAGAAAATTTGTTCATTATGCTCTCCGTCATCTGCCGTGGAATGATCCTGTCAACCTTCCAGCGTACCAGGATCGTTGCTCACTCTTGGGTATTGAAACATTGGAGCATAGGCGTACAGTCATGCAAGCAGTTTTCGCAGCAAAAGTGCAACTAGGTGAAACCGACTCTCCAGGAATTTTTGCCGAACTGTTCATCTACGCTCCTGAACGAGTTCTGCGAACAAGAAATCGTGCTCGGAAGTCGTGCAGCAAACTACGGCCAACACGATCCAATTCGATTCATGTCATCGCGCTTCAATGAACTCTACGCTCTGTTTGACTTCAACTGTTCCGCTGAGACTCTCCGTCACCGGATTCAGCGTAGTTGGATGACGAGACGCTAGTTCAGAAATTGTGGCATTTACTACGTCCTGGCATTAATGGCGAAGATACTAGACGACTGATTCGATCACGACAGATGATTTAAATTTTAATGACAAGTTTTGTGTGTGTACTAGAAATAATTTTGTTTTGCTTGCTTTGTATTCCTTCTATTCATGTTGATTTATGTAGTGTACGATTTAGAAATAGGGGGTTTTTACGCCACATGGCTTTTCCCTTTTCCAATCAGATGTTAAGTCAGTTGGAATTATATCAATAAATAAATAAATACTCTCTACACATAACATAACAGGAAGTTAGCTTCACCGTCTATGAAGACCCATGACTCAATTTTTCTCATGACTTTCTTTTTAGCTATACCGGTGATGTTAACTCTATCTTGATCCGATTTTGAGGAAGATGACGTTTCCTCAGGTTGTGGAATTGGTTTTAAATGAGAGACGTGTCGACCATACTTAGCTCCTTTCTTTTCACAACTCTAAATCGAAAGTAGGTGACTATTTCTTTAGTTTAGTCATATTCTTCCGCAAAACGTTGCCCCCTTCCGAGATAGGATTCTGTTGCGCACTACACCGCTCATCTGCACACGGCTTCCCTTTTTCTTTCATCTCCTTGTCCCGCTCGATCAGCTATTTGGGTTGATAAATGCACGGAAGCTTATCACGAATATTGTGGCCAAACATCAATTCCGCTGGTGTCTTCTCTGTAGTTGAGTGTGCAGTAGAACCAACAATCAATATGCAACAAGCGATTTGAAATTGGTTCACTGTTGTAGAGCCCCTTGGTCCGAAATACACCTTAAAGCCAGCACCTTGCTGTACATATTTGCGCCTTTGTTTTGATTTGCTTTGTTATTGTGACAGAATATTTGAAAGTGTGTTCGTGTGAGTTCATTATAAGGGGCGTATTATCAACAATCAATATGCAACTAGCGATTTGAAATTGGTTCACTGTTGTAGAACCCCTTGGTCCGAAGTATACCTTGAAGCCAGCACCTTGTTATACATATTTGCGCCTTTGTTTTGATTTGCTGTGTTATTTTGACAATATTTGAGAGTGTTTTCGTGTGAGTTCATTACTAGGGGCGCATTATTGAGCTTGGGACCGATGTGCTAGTACTGACTGAGCAAAGAAAAAAATCGTATTTGTTCGGGACCTACTGGTCTTAGAGTTAGTCTATGGTAGAACGGTACAGAAGCAAATATTTACTCGACTCCTCAACCCAATCAGAACTTGCAGCGTGGCTAATAGTTAGCCACTTCAGGTTGATCAGGTTGATGTTGTTCGATTCACAGTATGTTCGAAGCGCTTCGCTGGCAAACTGGGGCCGTCATCAGCTGTAATGGAAAATGGCAAACCGAAACGGCCCAACATTGGTTCAATTTTTTTCATTATTTCGGGGTCTCTTCTGGGTAAATCAAATGGAGAGTCACGTCACCGCAGGTGAGTTTTCTCACTTCACCAAGTGACAAACGTCACTTCGACTCTCGGAATAACCCTCCTTGTGCCGGAGTGACCTTTGTCACTTGGTGAAGTGAGAAAAGTGACTCGCAGTGATGCGACTATTCTGGGCAAATGAAATAGAAAATCACGGCACTGTGACTTTTCTCACTTCACTACAGGGTACGGCAGAAAATAATGCGAAAATGTTCAAACTTGAGTATTGGGTTAATTCGTATAGCTAGTGACTAATTTCTGTCGAAAGTGTATTTATTTATGTTTACTTTCAAGTGCTGCATCCAAACATTCTATTTGTTTTATTGCAAATTCATCAAAATGTTCGCGAAAGAAGTGATCATCAGTTTTTTGCTCGCCCGGAAGAAATTGAAAGAGATTGCCAAGGTGATAGGGTGCCATTTGGCAACAGTTTACCGCATAAAAAAGTCCCTGCAGGATGGTCCTAATCAGCGGAAGCCGGGAAGCGGACGTCCGCACGCACTTGCAAAGGAAGCCAATATTTCGGAGAATCATCAAAGAAGACCTGCTTGCACCTTCGAGAGCCAAAGTGAAACGCCACTTGATTACGGACCGGGTCAAGGAACTGCGAGTGACTCGTTCCACGAGATTAGTTTCCTTGTTGAAGAAGGAAAAAATGATAATCCTGTTCTCCGACGAAAAGCTCTTCGCATCGCAAAGCCAGAGCATCGGTGCTCTGGCCAACAGCCGCACGGTTTATTTCACCGCAGAAAATGGAGAACGTTCCGGAAAAAGTGAAATTCAAATTTCAAACCAAACATCCGGCTGGTGTCATGATGTTTGGCTTGGTGGCGTCCAACGGTTTGAAAATGTCGCCTGTTTTCATTGATGCTGGAGTTAAAATCAATACCGAAGTGTATATCGGTATTTTAAAGGACCAAGTGCTTTCCTGGATGAAGGCCAACTTCTCCGAGGACCAAAACGTTGTCCTACAGCAGGATGGAGCGCCGTGTCACACGTCCAATCGAACCTATCAATGGTTGAACGATAACATGAAGTTTTGGCCGAAGGATTTGTGGCCCCCTAGCAGTCCAGATCTTAATCCGTTGGATTATTCGATTTGGGCATATGTTGAAGCACGAGTCCGCAAAACATCACACCCTAGTGTGAAAACCCTGAAGTCAACCATAAAACGCACATGGCAGTCAATGTCGGAGGACTACGTCCGAAAGGCATGCTCTGACTTCCGGCGTCGGCTCGAGGATGTTATTAATAAAAATGGAGGACACATTGAATAAATTTTTTTAAAATGACTTTATATAGATAACTGCACTCGAAAATGTTGATATTATTGCTTGAATTAGTTGAAAATGGGGTTTGAAAGAAATAGAACAACTTTTCGCATTATTTTCTGCCGCACCCTGTAAGTAACAAAAGTCACTTCGGCTTTCGGATTAACACCCAACACACTTAGAAAATTTTACAGTATTCGGTAATTTATTACCGAACTTTCAACAGCTAAACGTTCGGTAATTTTAACAATTGAACGTACTTCGGTAAAAATTGTCATTCCGGATTTTTTTTTTACCGAAGTATTGTAAAATTTCACCGAAGTCCGGTAAATCGGATTACCGAACGTTCAGCTGTTGAAAGTTTGAATACTGTAAAATTTTCTAAGTGTGAACGGATGATGAAATTACGCAGCGAAAAGATAAGAAAAAAAAAGTTTGGGATCCACTTACAGAGTAAGCCGCTATAGCTTAATCTGGAAGTCGATCTCAAACTTTGTACACGCTTCTGCTTGGCTCGGAATGAGCGCTTCGATCAATCAATTAGTCTTTGAAACAGGAGTTCTTCAAAACATGCGCAGCAATAAAACTTTCAAACTTCAAGCAATGTCAAGGACTTTTATCAAGTGGTTCTTTCCTGCCCATTAATTGGCATATAAAACATAGTACTCAATTTTCCTCATTGAAACACTTTACTTGACCAAATGAAGAAAAAAAAACAAATCCACTTTTTCTTCCTTTCCAACAATATGACGAATTCTCATCGGCGCCGATATGTTGTACGGTACCTATATGTAGTTCACCTGAAGGATTCGTAGAACAATTTCGAACCAAAAACAACCCTAAACGGATGCATCCTACATAACCGGCAGACGCTGGAAACTGAGAAAGAAGTAGTGTTCGTCTCTTAAAAAAATAAATAAAAGTGTCCCTACTGTGTAAATGCTTATCCGATCGATTTCCGCGGGCTGACATAGAATAACACGAAATTATAAATGTTCAATTACAATTCCCCTTTTTTGTCCAGTGTGTCAATTTCATAATCGAAATAGATCCCCCCCTTTTAGACGCAATAAATTCAATTTCGAGATCCATAGGTTTTTCAGTGGTTGATACTAATAAGACAATTCATGGATACCACGCACTTCTTTCGATTCCGACGAAAATAAGAGATAACACGTTCAAAGACGACAGAGAGAGAGAGAAAAAACAAACAAACTTGGGATAAAATCGAATTGATAAAAATTGAAAATAAAAAAAAGTACAAAATATATCAAAAAAAAAAAAAAGATTTCGATGTTTTCAAACGGTTTCCTCATTTTTCGTACTAATAAACATATTTTCACAGTTGAAGAAAAGATCGCACTCGTAAAAATAAAATACCTAGTAATTTTTCTCATTTTTTCGATTAGCTACGTCGGAGCTTTTCTTATTTCTTTCAAGGCTCGAAAGCGCAAATCGGAAGGTTGACCTCAAAGTTGTGCCACCTTTTTCCGTACTACCAAACAGTGGATATTATTTTTTTTTAAAGAAAAGCCCGCCCAATCCAAGCAAACTTATTGATGCCAGACTGATTTTCATTGCTATTAAACTTCCGGTGGGAAAATACGAAATCAAGGACAATTTAAATCCCGACCCTCGCGCTATACATTGGTAGTTGCCATTGCAGTTGCCGCTGTGGTCTTATGTTTCTTATAGTGGTAGTCGGTCGTGTCGAATAGTTTGGTCATATCGGTGATGAAGGGTTTCTTAGCAGACTCGAAAAATAGCTCGTGGGAGTACTTGTGACGGACGGTATTCAACGATTCCTTCGGCTTGCGCGTCATGATGTTGTTAAGTAGTATGGCAATCTCGGCGAAGTCTTCGATTGAATATCCTGCAGAAAGCAAACGTTTAGATCTTTTGTTCAATTCCGGAAAATTAGAGTGACCATATTACCTGAATAGAATTCCAGCGTTTTGTTCCAGCCAGACATGTTGTTCATGCGCATTGCGATAAACAACGCAGCACAGGCCAGCTTAGAATCCCGCAGTCCAACGATGGCATAATCCATCAGGCTGAATTCCAGAATGTATCGCGCGAGTGTCAGCACCTGCATATCGATGCGATTGACACGGGCATACCGTCGCAAGAACCGGTACGACAGCGGAATGCCAAGATCGTATCCGATTTCTTTGAACACGGTCATCTCCATAAGGATCATTTCGCGTCTCTGGTAAGCACCATCACAAATGTACTGGAAATCGTCCACCGTAGGCGGAACCCGTTCCTAACAATTAAATAATAACAAATACGTCAATTAACCAAAAGTCAACAAAGATCAAGATCAAACAAAACGACTCACATCATACTTCGAAGCGATAAACAACGCCGCAGCACCCAGCAGTTGTAACGAGTCCTTTTGAACCTCCGCCCGAGACAAATAAATATCTACAATTTTGACCGCCAGGTATAGAGTTTCGTGATTCAATTCGAACGACTCCTGAATCTCTACCATCCAATCAACGAGCAGTGCCCGCATCCACTTGCTTATGTGCGGCTGCGTTGGCATGTAATCCGGAATAACAAACTGCGCTTCCCGATCTCTCTGGTAGGTGAAAATATCCTGCGCATAGTGTGACACCTGAAACACGTCGTTCCAGTTTAACAGGTCATAATCATCGACTCCCTCTGGGGTCAACTTTCTCGGAGAAAGCGAATTCTTAGCTTGATCATCCTTGCACTTGTCGCTTGGTGTTGTGGATCGCGATGGGCCAAAATTTTCTGATAGCCGTAGAGACCCACTGGATGTTATGTCCTCCAGAGCCGACACGTACAAGCTATCTTCAGTCTTTTCGAATTCGTTCGATATCCGCCGCTTCGGAGCTTTTCCATGCTGAACAGCGCCAGCACCGGGCGCAACAGCCGTTGTTTGCAATTTATGACCACCCCCGCAGCCTGTCTCTTTCGTCTTAACAATAGTTTTGGTCATGGCCGAAATTCCAGCTTTCAACGGGTGTCCGATTGAATGTTGGTTCTGTCCATTGATACCGTTAGTAGTGCCAATAGTGCTGGAACTCTTCACGCTCAGCTTCTGCCGACTAGCAGCGCGGGTCAGAATCTTTGTCGCGGCTCGGGTCTTTGGTCCATCGGGATCTGGTTTGGTGAATACTTCCGTCTGTAAAATAAACGAGATATGAGTCTATGAAAAATGCCTTCAATTTAAACGAAGAGCAGCACTTACAACAGTCTTGCTGGCTGCAGTCTTGTTCTTGTGGTTGTGTCCAATATTGCTGGCTATCTGCTGGATTAGCTGTGAGGCATGTTTGCTGATGGTCGAGCCGGTTGATTCCTTAACGCCGGTTGTTCCTCCCTTGAGGGCGCCGATCGCGCTCTCAGCATCGTTGATCGCAACCGCGTTGGTCAAATTGCCAAGAGCGGACCGTTTAACGCCCCGGTCATTCTTCAAGGGGCTGTGTTCAGCTTTCCGTTTGGTTCGCTGCATTGGCGGTTGATCAATGTCAGGATGCTGGTTCTGATTAGGACCGGTTACTTTCGATCTGAAACAAACGGAGGAAAATATGGAAACTATTAGAATTTTTTTCTTCTGAAATTGAGATACCTGACTTGCTCTCTATTAGTGGAACAACCTTATTTGAGAATAAATAGTATTCAGGTTCAGTTCCAGTGACAGAAGCAAGAAACTTAACACATTGCTCGAATATAGAGCACGGTCAAATTGAAGCAACAAGCCATTAGATTCGATTCCAAATAATCGGTGAAAAGCAAGAGAAGGTCTCTCTTTAGACATCAACTCCCTAAACTTCAAACGCTATCGCTACTGTTCCGCTTGCTCAGCAAAAGTTCTGATTATATCAGTCCATTAAATATTTAGTATACAATATTTTTCGTTCCTTTCAACATTGGTTTAAGCATGCTCTGAAATCTGAAGCACTGTCAACCTATGGAGTAAACAACTATAAAACATGTGTTTGGTCCAGGCCATTCCGGTCCTACGTTCGAATTGAGAGACGGGGTCTTCGGCAATCCGTCTACAGGAAGAACGCTGCTATTTGGAATATTTCGTGCACTGATCAATGCGTCGTTCGCAGTTAACCATCATCAGACCAATGTTGCTCTACCTTTAGGCCTGTTCATAAACCACGTACTCATTTTTGAACATCTCAACCCCCCCTCCCCCTCCCTTCGTAGACTTTCCTCCATACGTTTTTTTAAATTTTTGTATGGAGCGTAGACTTTTGCCAAACACCCCCTCCCCAGAAAAGTCTACGTGGTTTATGAATAGCCTCTTTGGACATTTGAGATCATAATTCGCATTTGCCGCCGTAACCGGGTCCTCCGATAATCTTTGGCTTTGCCTTTAGACTCCGATAATCTTTGGCAAAAGAAACCATTTAGTAAAAGATGCATCAATGAAATTTTTCATGTAGAACGAACATTAGCGAAATTTCTCGCTTACCTACGGAGGTCCCAAAGTTTTCAAATTTGGAAGATAATTCACGATCTTTTCAGTTCTCAGAACTCCAATATGCGTAGAATGTTCGTAGCTTTTGTAATTCGTGATTTATAGTTCGCAATTCTTTTGTTTCTGAAATTTGATGAGTTTTGAATATTCATCAAACCGCTGTTGGTCAGTCTGAATAACTTTAATATGCTCGAAGAACCTCACTAGGCTTTTAAGGACTCCAGAGAGGGTTGCATAAGATGAGCAATGTTTACCATGGTGTTGAAACGAATCTCAGAGAGCAGATCTTTTGTTTTGAGATATGCATGGCAAAATCGAATGCGCACAGTGAAGTCGTCATTGATGGATGGTTTGAAAAGATATTGTAAACCCAAATTAAAATCACTTGGAAATTTCCATTATGAAT